>CANYCX013448017.1:0-25391 GCA_948193385.1 Breynia disticha f. nivosa | reverse complement strand
CATACCTAATAATAATTCCCATGGTAGCATTCTCTTCAAGCTTAATCCTTTTAGCTTTAGGAACTAAAGCATAACAAACGTTGTTAAACACTCTTAAGTGTTTAATTGATACCTTAACATTGAAGCATGCCTTATAAGTTGTTTTGTCCTTTCTCATAACTTTTGTTAGTAACATGTTGAGTAAGTAAACTAAGGTGTTTACTACCTCTGCCAACTTGTTTGGCATTTTCTTCTCGATCATCAAACATCTTGTCATTTCCATTATAGTTCTATCTTTCTTTCACTCATTCCATTTTGTTGTGGAATATAAACTAACGCGAGTTGATGCTTTATCCTTTCTTGAATTCAAAACTTGTTGAATTTATCAGTTGTTTATTCTTTCGATTGTTAGAGTTAATCATCTTTAAGCTCCAATCACTTTAAGTCTCCACATCATTTCTATTCTAGAAGGTTGTTGCAACTTCAGATTTCTATTTAAAGAAGTAAACCCAACAATAACGTGAAAAATCGCCAATGAATAATAAATACCTATTGCCATTCAATGAGCTTGTTGTCATTCGTCCACAAACATCAGTGTGGACTAACTCGAATTTTCGAGCAGCTCTCCAAACGTCATTTTTAGGAAGCGAACCTTCTTTGCTTCCGAAGTTGGCAAGCATCACAAACATCCTTATGATCTTTGATTTCTCGAGCATCAATAATAAGTTATTCTTTCTGCAATTTGAATGCTTTTTGATGATAATGACCCAACTTTTTATGCCACAAGTTGTTCTCATTCATCACAACAACAAATTATTCAACATACTTGTTATTTAAGTTCAAAGAAAAACTTTTATTCATCATGTCAATTCTGAACAACTCATTCTTATTGTTATCAAAAGTTAAGTATGATTGATTTTTAAATAGAACGGAATAGTTCTTATCAATCAACTAACCCACACTTAACGAGTTCTAATCAATCTTAGGCACAAAGAGAACTTTTGAGATGATCCTTGTACCTGAGTTTGTTTTGACAACAATGTCCCCTTTACCTTCGACTTGTAGTAATTTACATTGCCAATATTAACCCTTGAAACTCCTCCTGAAGCTTATCCTATGCTCTTTTTCCTATTTCACAAGTCATAATTCTTATGAAAATGATATCTGATAATGTTGAATGCAAGCAGAAAAATGTTATAAAATTTTGACCACTATTTGATCATGCTCCTTTATCAATGCATTGCCTTTTTTGGCAATTGAGGAGATTATCTTGTTGTTCCACCATCCACGTCACATAATATAATCTGTATGCTTTCTGGAAGGTTTTAATTGTTACTACAAGATATGATAACTTTCACCATTAAATACCCCATTGCATTTCCATTGCTTAATGTTCCAATTTCGAGTTAGTGCTTAAGTTGTGTTTAGGTGTTTATCTCCATCTTATTCACCTAAACTTACATCACTCAATCTTCACATTTCTCTTAAGATAGACGCTTGGCAGATTCTGGTAATACGATCAAGCATAGGACGAACATAATAAACATGTTCTTGCTATTTTCCAGATTTTAGAACATCACTTTTAAAGAGAATCAATACAAAGCGTTTAAGAAATGAACACACTTGTTCTTAGGCTGGCGTTGTCAACTTACACAAACAGCAAACCACTTGTATTTTATTACTTTAAATACCGAAATAGATCAGTTTATAGATTGAGTGAAAAACACTCTTTTGCTACTGTTTGTGCCAAAATTAATTCTGGCCTATAGGCCGAATTAATCGGATAACGACAGCTATCGGTACATATTTTTGACCCGTTACGACAATTACGGCAGAAAATATTATGGAGTTAATGTGCTAAAAAAAGGAATAAATTAGATATATGGATATATTTGATAAGTAAGGAGATATCAATATTTGTCAAAGGTAAGACAACAAAATCTGTCAATGAAGAATATTTGGATTGCCAAAGGAAAGATTTTCTGCAAAAAGAGGAAGCAAATATTTGATTTATTGTCTAAGGAAATAAGGATCAATCAAGAGGATATTGATTTATTGTCAAGGGTTATAATGTATTACAAATACAGAGAAAAAAACAACAGAAAGACACCTCAACCAAAAACACAACTCTGACAAAAACTTATCGACCATGTAAGTTCCTGCTGCTGCCCCTGGCTTTTCCTTTCACAGACTTCCTTTTTTACGTTCAACCAAACCACCATTGCCCTTGGCCTTTTTTGCTTCCGATCCAGTTCATAATTTGCACTTTACTTCTCCAACCTCCGATCTAAATTACCAACCTCCTGTCCCTGAAAAAAAGCCTTCTGCCCCTGGCCGCATTCTCCGTCACTAGCCCCATTTTCTACTGACCCTGGCTCCATTTCAGCTCTCAACTTCCAGTCTACGTTTTCAGACCTCCTTTTACACTTTCTGCAATTTGTCACTGGAAAAGTCTTCCGCCCCTGGCCGGACTTGTCGTCTCCTTCAGTTTTCGGCTCTCTTTTTACTTTTCTGTCTTTTTTTTTTATTTCCAGCAGTGTTGTTCTTATTTTTTGCTACTGTTATTTCAATTTCCAGCATTTTATTTCACTGTCCATGACTATTTATTTCATGTTTGTTAATTTTGCTATTGGCGATTTGCGTTGTCATCATTGAGTCAAGGATCTTTGGAGTGATAAAGTCGCCCCCTTTATTATTTCGCTACAATCGCCTGAATATGAAGTCAGATTTACACGCGCATTATTTCTAACGACTTGCTTTGATTTTTCCTCAGTTTGAAAACACTATAATTTCCTGGCACGCTCGCACAATCATCCTTTTCCAAAGGAGTGTTCGGTTTTTCCCGAAAATCCAAAAAGGGATAAACAGGTTCCATAAAATTTTGTTCTTGATTTGATTTGATATTAAATGAGTTTATGTTGAACAAAATTTTGATCTTATTTTATAAATGAATTGAACTTTAACATTTTAAAATTCAACTTGAAAAATTTGCAAATATACTTGTTTAATAATTATGAATAAATTGATGTCAAAAAAAATTATGAATAAATTTAATTACATATTTGTTTTTGTATTGATATGTAACTTTCATTTTTTCTGCATTTTGAATACATATATAATTTATATAAAAATAGATTAATCTTACAACAAAATCACATTTAAAAAATTTATAACATATTGTGATTATTATATTGTACTAATTAAAAAAATAAATTCATTAACACATAAAAAATTCATAACTTTCAATAAATTTGTTAATTTTTAATTTTATAACAAATAAAATTGTATTTTAATTTTTGTTGGTCAAACTTGAAAATCTCGTTAATAGAGTTATTAACTCGCGAGTTTTAAATAAGTTGAATTTATATACATCAAACTTGATAAAAAGTTTTATTCAAGATCGAACTCGTAAAATTTTCAATGAACAGAGTTTAAACACTTTAAAACCAGCTTGGCTCACCTCAATTACGACCCTAAATGTACAATAACCTTGTGGGAATAAAATATAAAATAATGAAAATTTTTGTGGAAACATTAGACTAAAGAGTTATGAATATTCATTTCATGAATGAACGAATTAAAAGAATAAAATAATAGAGCATGTATGTATTTTAGATTTTTTCTTTTGAGAATTGAAAATAACAAAATTAAAAGTCATTTTTAATAGTAGGATTTTTATTAATAATGATAATAGAAAAATTAATATTTGAATAAATATGATTATGAGAAATATATAATTATTAGCATATAGTTATGAATGAAAAATTTGAGTGAGTTAATTACTTAATGTCTAAAGTTAAAGATTTTTAACTTATAAAATTAAGTGTGTTTTTTAATTAATTGGTTAAATTACGTACTTGTCGATTTTTTCTTATCAAACACACTTAAAGTAATTAAATGCTTAATATTTTAAATTAAAAAATTAATTGGAGTATCAAACACCCCCTTAATTTTGTGTCAGGTCTGGTCAAGTTATCGTGTCTGTTGGAATTAGCGAGTCCGCCTATGACGAGTTAGGTGGAACTGAGACCAAATACATATTAGTTAAGTATTCAAGTCTACAGTTTAATTTTTTATCACACATAAGGATTTAATAGGTAATTTGTTCACCTATATAAGTGTTAAAAACCTTACGTTCATAAGATGAGAAGTAGTTACCAAATGTGAAAAAGGTTGAACGTATGTTTTTCTCTACCGAGAAAAACATACAGATTATTCTTCTCCCTCTCCTAGCTATTAAGTTAATCATAGAGAAAACTAAGTGTTTCCTAATGCATTATTCAGCGAGAAACAATAAATACGGTACAACAGGTTGTGTGCGATAACTCCTCCTCACCCTTTGTAGTTTGTAGTTGGAGGCGGCAGACGATATTATTGTTTTCGAGGTATCTTTTCTTCATTTCTTTGCATTAATCAGGTTAATATTTTACATTTACACAATTTATATTATATGTTGGAATTAATTGCGACTATGTTAAAATATCTTTCAGTGTAGAATTTTTTTTAGATCGGTTAAAATTTTTGGAGATTTAATGATGTACTTTTTTAGGACTTAAATTTCTATTTGTCTATATTTCAATAAAAAAATGTTTGCTTTTCGTTTGAATTCACATAAGAATAGGCATTATTATTCATATTTTAAATAATAAACATGAATATGACATATAGAAATATATAGAGAATAAGAATTATGAATTATGTATTATTTGTAACTGTAATTAAAAAATATTGAATTTAGTCATTTAACATAATCTTTTATACGTTTATTCTATTTTTAATTCACATACAAAAATATATTAAATATTTTAATCTTTAAATTGTTAATAAATTTTTAATGGATCATAAAGAAATATACTCGGGTTGTGTTAGGTTTACCTATTTAACAAAATTTTTAAGAATTTTTACATGGATACATGATTAAACCTGGCAAAAGTTAACATGGTCCGTCAACTCAACATGACCCAATATGAAGTTATGGGAGTTTGGGTATGCATAAATGGATTTGAATCATAAACGAGTTGAACCGTTTATGACCCGTTAAAAATTTATTTATACAGATAAATCCAACATGACCCGAATATGATCCGTTATGACCCGTTAAAAATTTATTAATAATTTTAAAAATAAAATATTTAAAACTTATACAAAAATTTAATCTGAAAAATGTGAAAAATAAACTAAATGAGACCATATTTGAAAAAATAGACTCAAGAGAGTTTAGATTTGAATTTTGAAGTAAGAAATGTTAAAGAGGTTAATTTTAACTTATTTAATCTATTGATTCAAATAAATAAATGTGACAATTCTAGTCAATTGAATCAGACAATCGTGTTAGTAACTTTTTTTCTATCGAATATCATCATTTATTATATAAACATTGCAAAAATTGAATTCGTGTCATTTGTGTCATGTTTAATCGTGTATTCTTCAATTGTGTTATCTTTAATCGCGTTATCGGGTCAAAAATTACCACACTTATCTAATTGTGTCAATTAAATGAGTGAACTCGTCAACCCGTTTATTCAACGGGTCGGGTTTAAGTTTACTTTCTAACACATTTATTAAAGGGTTAATTACCCCTTATACGGTTTTTATTTTTTTTATTGCACAATTTTTACTTCTATTTTATTTTTTCATGTCGGATTTTTTAATTGCTTTTGTATAATTTTATTTACAACTTTTACGATTCTCTTGTTTTGGGTCTACTCACTTTCATCTCCTCTCTCCATAGCACAAACCACTCCTTCGACGTCTCTCCTCCTACCTCCCAATCCAACATCTCTCGTCATCTCCACTACCGCATCTCTCTCTTCAATCTGTTTTTCTTATATCAAGGTAAGGTTATCGTTTTGTTCTCCTCTCCTCTTTGGTTTTTAACTGTTTTAATTAAACAATTGTGTAAATTACCACCTGCAGATTTGATGCTTTTATCAGTTTCTTTCATCCCCGATTTCTCTCCTCCGTCACGTCTCCATTCGTTTTTCTTGTGCCACAATTAAAAGGTTCGATTTTGCAGATGTGAGATAAGGGTGAAAGACACTTTGGATTGTGTTGATTCGATTTTGTTTTGGGATCGTATTAAGTTATGAGAAAGCAATGGTTTATGGTTGTTGTTTTGGGGTGGAAGTGGAGTTTGGTGGTGGTTTGATTACGAGGGAATTAGGTTTAACAGTGGTTGATGAGCTCTGTAGCTTGGTTTGTGTAAATAAAGGCTATAAACCATTTTTCGTATTATTTGTAAATTAAAATGTATATGTGAGAAACATTTAAAAAATGTTGTAGTTTGTAATTAAATAACGAAAGATGGGTAGATATAAAATTAGCCCTAATTCCAAGTTACTTGAAGCTAACCAACAAAACACTGCCACGTAACCTTATACGTGTAATAACAGGTTTCCCACTTTGGTTGGTGAGTTCACCCGTCCATCTCAACCAAACTGGACAAACTGTCAAAAACATAATTGCCCGTTTACTTCTCAATCCAACTAGCCACCAAATATTTTCGGATTAAAATCACAAAAAGCAAATTCAACATCGCATAATTATCTTCTTTACCCTCTCTCCATCTTTCTTTTCTTCTCTCCACGCTGTCTCTTCTTTTCAAAACCCTCTCTTCATCTTTTCTTTCAGATCTGTCTATTTTATTTATCAGGTATATATCTCTTTTTTAGCTGTTCGATTATTTAATTTTACTGTTCTGAACGAATTAGTGTTTTTTTGTTAATTTATATTGGTGATTTTGATCGATGTATGTTATGATGTTGTTGATTAGATTTTGATTAGAGTTAGTTTTGAATTTTTTGTTGATTAGTTGATGTAACTGGAAATTTATGCAGAAACGATGTCGTATTCGCGAAACTACCGGTCACACGGTGGGACTGTTCACGAAGACCCTTTTTATGATTGGAATAGTTTGCAACATCGAAACCGGAATTCGAATATGAATGTGAATGGAAGTAATGGATATAATAATAGTGATTGGAATTATGATCAATTTCGCGACTTTGTAGGGAAACATAAGGATCGTAATTGTTATAGTTATAATTACAAGTTTGATCATGTTAATCTTCCACAACCACCTCCTCCTCCTCCTCCTCATGGTTCTTCGTCGCTTAAGAGGCGAAAATTTAACTCTGGAACTTGGGGAGAATGTGGAAGACATTTTCTGTCGATGAACGCGTATGAAAATACGGATGGCGGGAGACGTAATGCGCAGATGAACATGTATGAAAGTATGGATGGTGGGAGACGTCATGCGCAGATGAACTCGTATGAAAGTATGGATGGTGGGAGACGTCATGTGCAGATGAGCACGTATGAAAATGCAGATGGTGGAAGGCGTCACGTGCAGTTGAACCCATATGAAAATTCATTCGCGGCGGGCTATTATTCGGCTGCCCCAATGCCTGTTAGATTGAATGGGGAGGTTTCAACGTCCGGTAGTAAACGTGACCGGTCGAAATTGGAGGAAGATGAACCGGTGTTTATGTCAAGGGATGAAATTGAGAGATACTCTCCGTCGAGGAAAGATGGTATAGATGCTTTGCGAGAAACTCATTTGCGATATTCTTATTGTGCCTTCCTTCAGAATCTTGGCTTGCAGCTTGATTTGTAAGTGATTCATCTCTCTCTTGGTATTTGCTACTGTTTCCTTATGATTTCTTTATCTAATTGATATTTGATATTTTTTTTATTGTTTCTCTTGATGGAATGAGTAAGCTGAAAGTTCTTGTTAATTTATATGAAGTGAATTTCTCATCGTTTCACCACGAAATAACCTATCTGTTCTTGATTATCGCAGGCCACAAACCACAATTGGCACTGCCATGGTTTTGTGCCACCGCTTTTTTGTCCGACGTTCACACGCCTGTCACGACCGATTTGTTAGAATCTGATTCCTTACCCTTGTTCTTTTTGTAATATCATTGATGCAGAAATTTTGATTTCACTGAACTTCCAGAATCCATCTGTTGCTATGTTGTGTCAGAGCTTTCAGTTTATAGTAACTTAGTACTAACCATTCTTTCTTTCTTTTTCTTTTTAACCATGCAATGAGCATTTTTTTTAAGTAATTGATCATTGCATTAAAGGAATTATGGTTATGTTGGTTTATTCCATTCCTTGAATCTTTTTTATGTGATAGGTTAACTGTTCTCTGCTTTTATTGCAGTTGATTGCTACTGCGTCTCTTTTTCTTGCTGCGAAGTCAGAGGAAACACCACGCCCTTTGAGCAATGTACTAAGAACATCTTGTGAGATATACCATAAGCAGGATATTACCTTGTTGTCATACCTCCTCCCTGTCGTGAGTATCTCACAGTATTGCGCATATGTAATTGTATTTGTTGTATGTGTACAATTTGAATGAGGTTAGTTTACGGCATGATTTGCATGAGCAATATTTTAAATGGAAAGAAAAAATTGCTATTGTGTCTCTTCTACTTTTCTTAGTTTGATTTCTGTTCACTGAAATGCTGATTGACTTGTTATTTATGAAGTAATGATTATTTCAATGCTTTTGTAATGTTTTAAAGTTTTAACCCAGAAGCTGTGTGATGATTCTACAATTCATATTTGGGGAGGAATACAGATTCTCTTCGGCTGTTTGTGACCATGCGTCTGTTTGTGGAAAATTTTCTGATTCTGATATGAAATGTCTTGTTTTAAACAGGATTGGTTTGAGCAATATCGAGAGAGAGTGCTTGAAGCTGAGCAAATGATACTGACCACGTTAAATTTCGAACTCAATGTGAAGCATCCGTATGATCCTCTTACATCAGTTTTGAACAAGTTAGGCCTCTCACATTCTGCTTTGGTGAACCTGGCTCTGTATTTGGTCAGTGAAGGGTAAGTATATTGCTTCCAAATTTCTATGTCACTTTTGCTGAATAATGAAATAGTTTCACATTATTTTGAAGCAGATGAATTTTATCCTGCTTACTTTTTTCAGGAGCCTGATTGGTCTGGACTATTTATTAATATTCTTTTACATATATCTGATGCGGATTTCCTCTCTAGTTAGTGAAATGTATGGTTTAGGGTTAGAAAGTAGTTTTGTGGCTGTTTCTGTGATTTCGACTGTTGTGGCTGAATCTCAACCAACTGGAAGCTTTTACTTTGCTTTTGGCTGGCCACTTGGACATTAGAGGAGGAAAGAATGGTTTCTCTAGTGGTTCCAAATTCTTTGCTTCATAAGTCATAATTTCTTCTTTCAACCAACTACTCAATGTAGCTTGTTTTTTGGCATGGGATATTGATACTTTGGCATGGCATATAATTGCAGGGTATACAAGATTAGCGTGCTCATCTGTATGATATTTTTAGCTGGAAGAATGTTATGCTGTACATGGAAAGTGTTTAAACTCTGAAGTTGAACTCCTGATGTCTTTTGGATCATGCTACTGTTATGATTGCTCCTATTCTTTGCTAACTAGATATTTTCGCGACCCCCATATTCTTATACATGTCTTTTTATTGCAATAGGCAAATTCACTTTGTTTTAGGAATGCATTTGTCTTCTTGTATAAAAATTACTAGGTTATCGTGCTACAGGTTTGCAAGAAAGTCATTTCACTAGGCAAGAATTTGATATCATATATGGTGGGAGTTCATTTTTCCTTCATTATGTCATTCTTTGACCTCTCTTTTATTTCCTCAGTCAGTATTCATTGACCTCAACCAGCTTCCCTAAAAATGGACGGACATTTCATATTTACTTTAAAACTATTTCCCATGCATCCCAATTTATATTGGAAAAATATTTTTTCTTTGGGGTTCATGATAAAGTAGTTAAGCTGCCACTGTTGGCAGATCATACTTTCGAATCATGGTCACACCAAGGTTCTGCTGCATGGTCCCAGGGTTTCGTGCTTTCCTTAGATTTTGCCATGACATAACTGATTTGGAGTTGTATGGCAAGTTGATTGCTGTCTGTGATAATAGAGAAACAATTGAAGAAAGATAGCTGTGATTTGCTGTGTGGAGTGTTAGTGAATGACTTTCTTCTGGGGAAAGTCGGATGGGAACCGAGGGTCAGTAACACGAGGAACCCTTCTTTTCAGTTTTGGTCCACCAGTGTATTTCTTAATAATTAGACGGTAAAGAATAAAGAATTTAGACAGGTTGTAATGAGTGAAAAACTGAAATGTATTCTCTATTGTAATTGATATAGATCCTAGATTCACCAAAAAGAAAAAAAATAATGAGTTTGGTGGCAATTTTAGTCTTGGTACATCAACTGAGAAGATAGCACATAATTTGGGCTTGGGATCCTTCCTAACTTTCTGAGTTTTGGAAACTGCTGTTGGGCACAACCATGAGGCATACATATTTCCATTTGATTGTTTGTAGGGGTGGATATGAGTACACATGTATCATCAGTGTGACAAGAAGACTTAATACTATCTTAGCCGAACTACACGTCTCTTCTGAGTTTTATGGACACACATAACCCAATGAGACTATGCTATTCAATATAGGAATTCATACGTAGTTCTTAGAGAGGGATTACTGTTCTTTGGTCCTAACCTTCATTTGGTAAGAATAGAGATCAGGAGATGCCCTACCTTATCATTGGCCGCATGCTACAGTTTGAGAGAGAAACATGAGTTGGTGCTTTATTTATCATGGGCAAACCCTGGATGTCCCAGCCTGTTATACCTGTTTCTTCGTTGGTCAGACGCTGGCAGGTTATATCAGGTCTGAAGGATTTCTTCATTTTGATTCATGCTGAATCTTAGCAACATTTTCAAAGGTTTGATTAACTCTTTTATCTTGGTCTTCACTCCATCACTCTTTTAATGGATACAAAACTACGAACAATAACTTTTTGACACGGTTTTAAATATTGATTTGATCCTATCTGCATTAAAATTGTTTTTGATTTTAATGTTTTCAAACTGCTTCTGTGGAGTTTATTCAAGTATATATATATAGTTCCCTTGAAATTATTTAAGTCCTATTTTTCATAATATACAAAAAAAAAATTCAGAACCATGATAATAATTGGGTAAAATTTTATGTGGGTTTCAAATGGATCAAAAGTGTATTTTGTGTTTTCATTCCTGTCACAAAGTTTGCTTGTAGCTTCATCTTATGCCTGCTAGAGGAATTTGGGTGGATGGTATTTGTCATGAGGATAGCATTTGTACTTCATGGGGTTTTAATACATTGCTGAGCAGCCTTTCCCGATGAAGTTGTTGAATCAATGATGCCAGATACTTTCCCTGCAAAGGGTTTTTGAAAGTAAAAACCCTTTGCAGCAGAGTTGGACCCTGAAGTTGATGTGTTTCTAGATGAATTTTACATGTTTGCTATAGTATTGGTATCGGCAATCATACAGAGATACTTGCAAAATATTCTTCCTGGCTTGCTGCATGTTTGGTTGGTAAGAAAATTTGACTTGCTTTATTTTTCACGCTTGAATCAGTTATACTCTGTTCATGATTCACTTTTGCTGCTGATGTGGTTTTTATCATTGCACAATATATGCTAAGTAATGAGGGGCCTTGGCAGTCCTTGTTAGTGTTGCGGATGTGGTTTGTTTCTCCCATTTTAGAGCCTTTTTTGTGATTAAAACAGTTTGTTTTGTCATATATCTGTTTTCATTTTGTTATCTTGTTTTGTAGGCTTCGGAGCTCCCTCTGGCTACAGTTTAAGCCTCAACATATTGCTGCAGGTGCTGCTTATCTGGCCGCAAAGTTTCTAAATTTGGATCTTTCTTCTTACCAGAATATTTGGATGGAGTTCCAAACCACCCCAGCTATTCTCCATGGTACCTATTATACCTTTTGTTGAGAATGAAAGCATTTGACCTGGAATTATTGCATAAACTGCCATCAACAATTTGTTACATCTTATTATTAGTAGCAGGTCTTAGTCCATTGGGAATTTCTTCCCCTATGAACCTTACATATTATAATTGCTTCTTCATTGCTGACACAATTATCTTCAATGCAGATGTGGAGCATCAGTTAATGGAGCTCTTCTAGAGAGAATAGAGAATAAAAAATAGTATTATTCTGCCGTTGGCAGCTTTTGTCTTATGGGTCTGTGTTAATTCTCCCTGGTGTGAATGATATCAATTAGATGTAAAAGGGGGAGCATTTTTTGTCTGTTGGGTGAGTGAAATCTCTGAATTGGCCGTTAAAAATGATGATGGAATCTGTGTAGATTGGTGTGTGTATCAATAGGGGAGTGCCAGTGGCATGGCCGAAGAATAGCTGAAACTAAATGTTGGCCGGATTCATTGTAGAAATTTTTATATACGTACTGTTATTGGGGTTCCACGCATGAAAAAATGGCTGTCTAGTTACGGACTTGTTGCTGTCATCAGGTGCCTGGAGAGTGGTAGCATCTTTTTCTAGAACTTACAGCCTGCTTAGAACAATTCCGTCGAGCCCTAGTGTGTGTGTTAAGTTTTGACCATTTTGAAGCCCTTTTAAGTGTGGAAGATAGGCTGTGGAAGGAACTGCATAAATTTCAGCTCTCTCGTTCGGCAAGAAGAAATCATTCCTCTGTGAAACGGGACCATAATTTTTGACATTTGAATCTGCTAAAGCAGATCGTGGTCCCAGGAGACTTTCTTCAAGCACCACGATGCTTGGAACGTATCAATTCGTTATTTTACTGATCGAATCAGTAATTTAAAATAATATATAAATAAATATTTTTTCTCAATACTTAATTGGACAGGTTCCATTGTTCATTCAGTTGAAATAGTAAAATTAGATCAGATCCGTGCCTGCTTTATCGATCCGACTGTTCGATTTATTCTGGTTTCGATAACAATAATGCAACGTATTGGCAATTAGCCGTTACCAATAAGTTAACGTTCGGAGTGCCGTCTTTCATTCAGCACTCCACCAATGTTGTCGTGTCGGATAGGCTCACTTGTTTGGCGAGACTAAAAATGGATGGACATGACAACTCTAATGCTCATGTTTCTGTCCCTTGTCATTTGTCGAATTTTGCCCAAAAAAAAGCATAAAAGAAAAAAAGCTGTTTTTTTTTTAAAGGTGGCGTGTCCAATCGCCTAAATGATTGAAAGCCATACATTTGTATCTTCTTAAAGAATCAAAATAAGAGGAAGTAAACGACAATTCTTGTGTTGTAAAGCTGAGAGGTGCCTTGTGAAAACCACCCATCATAACATCATTACCTAAAATTCATAGTTAAAGAAATCTAATTGTTGAGAAGTTGTATTTAATAGTCCATAATTGATAAAACTAAAAAGGTATAAGCTATTATTGCTCATATCTAATGGGTAATAAAAGCAACTAATTCAAATCTGAAGTTTCTGGTTTTGTGAATTGTTAGATGTTCGATTTATGATGATTTATTATAATATTAGGGTATTTTCGTGTGAACACGTTGTCAACTTAAGAAAGTAGAAGTCGTAACATCTATATCTATTATATTAAAGAAAAAGTAGGTGCATAAAATTATGACATTTGGAATAATATATTAGTGATATATGAAAATAAGTTTACGTGAGAAAAATAGTTTAATTTTTAATTCATATTTATCAAAAATATATTTATGAGATAAACCATATCACATATTATTTAAGTATGTATTTAAATGAATAAATATGTATTGTATAGATTAAAATATTACTCCAACTTATTAATTTAACAAAAAAATAATAATTAAATTTCGCAATCGGAAAAATCCATCATTACGAATTCCAACAAATAAAGGCACAAACCAAACTATTCTTCGCATTAATCTTATCTTAATCACTTCAAACATCATAATAGTCAATACCAAATTACATTCTTGATATAATTAAATTCAGGCCATATATATATTGGACGGACAGACATAAAGAGTGCAAGGAAAACCACCATCCTCTCTTATATATACAAACACAGATATTAAGGATTTGCGGAAAGCGATCGTGTGCCGTGTCACCACCTCTTAGAAACCATTCTATCCTATCGTTAATGTAAGAAGTAGCGATAAAATTATTATGTTGACTTTTCGATTTATATTATATTTATGGAATTTTTTTAAGTTAAATATTTTCCTTTTACAAAAAAAATAGCGAATCATTCTGTATATATCACAGTATTTATCCAGTATAATTACACGTCGTCCAAAGAGGGAGAGATTTATCATCTCAACCGCATGCGAACAGTGACTTGAAAGTTGTCGTCATCATCTAGAAAAGCGTGCCATCTTTTTCTTATCCCTCTTTTTGTTCGTTTACTCATTCATTACATTTCCCGGCAAGCAAACAATACCCGAAAACGAAACACTTATATTCGCTGGTCTGCACTTTCTTCCTCTTACAATACATAGAATGGATTCTGCGCCCGCTCAACGTCGCATCATCACCATTCACGGCCACCTAACCGCCGTTGACGGTGGTGACTCTCCATCTCAGCTTCTTCCTAACTCCACTGCTGGGGAGTTTGTTTCTGGTAATATACAATTTGAAATGAGATCTTTTTTTACTTTATATAGTTTTATGAGCTAATGTATATTTATATTTGGTAGGTTTGCAATATTTGTCATGAAAAGGAGACTTCTTTTCTCTACCTTTCGTGTAATGAATTTTCTTTGTGTTGATTGATGAAAATCAGATTGCAATAAAGTGGATCTTTCTATTTATTTTACGTTTTCGAATTACTTTTTTATATGATTGTTCAGCTGTCACATTTAGTCATCGTTTTCTCTTGTTTGATCTTTTGATTTCTAATCCAAATTTTGGTTTTTGAATTATCATTGACTTTTTTTTTTCTAATGGTCTTTCTGGATTCTTGGATTTATATTCAAAGTACAATGATTGAGTTTTTTTTTTCATCGGTGATATTATTATGACTTTGATCATAGGGGTAAATTGATAATTACAGTATTATTCAAAAGCTATTGCAAATTTGCAATTGAAAGAACGAGCTGAGAATCGCTAGAAAGAAAGCTATTTATCCAAACGTTCAACAGTTTTCTCACTGCTGTCAATTTATCTTCATTCTATTTTAATGAATGAGATATTCGTTCAATTGTTCTTGCTTTGTTGCACTGGTCAAGGATGGATATTCTAGCCTTAAAGGAATGCGGGATTCTTTTGAAGTGTATATGATGTAATGGTGTTAGTATTTCTTTTTATTGATATGCATTTGTTATATGGTGTCGAATTTTTTATATCACGTATGTGAAGGTCAAAATCACTAACGCGGTAGTACATTTGGAGCAGAGAAGGGATACAGCGTCGTGCTTCCGGAGAAATTGCACACTGGAAAATGGAATGTTTACAGGTGAGTTATCTAATGGTTGGAGTTCAACCTTCATTGTTCATGCATTTGCTTTGTTTTTATTAATTCTCTTAAAATTTTAAGCTCTTTGTTGAGGTAGGTCTGCTCGTTCTCCTTTGAAGCTTCAGAGTAGATTCGCTGACCATCCTGAAATTGGTACATTGCACGACAATTTTGTGTAAGCACCCTTCACTTATAGTTCCCCTGCAATTGTCTTTTCATTACATGGTGTCATAACAACCCGTACATTTTGTTCTCTTTGTGATTGCAGGCACGCAGTTGAAACCTTCCGGGATTACAAATATCTTGGCACCCGGATTAGGGTTGATGGAACAGTTGGAGAGTGAGTTTACTAGTTTAAACTTCTATTTGAGAATCACAAATGAAATGTTGAAAATTTTCCTCATTTATATATGATTATTGTTGCAGGTACAAGTGGATGACTTATGGAGAAGCTGGTACTGCACGTACAGCAATAGGTTCTGGACTAATGTTTCATGGAATGGCAAAGGTGGATATATGCAATGAAAGTATTCAAAGCTACTTAACGAATACTTGATAATTTATCTGATGATTTTTTTTGTGTGACAGGGATCTTCTATTGGAATATATTTTATCAATAGACCAGAATGGCTAATTGTTGATCACGCTTGCTCTGCATTTTCCTACATATCAGTTCCTTTATATGACACTCTCGGTCCGTCAATAACTTTAGTCTGACCCATTTTTCGTGATTTTAGATGTTGAAAGAAGTAAGTGTTTCTTCTGCAGGTCCAGATGCTGTCAAATACATTGTAAATCATGCTGCTGTACAAGCTGTATTCTGTGTGCCACAAACATTGAATTCGGTAGGTCGAATTCTTCTGTCTTTGGTTAATTGTCTGGATAATCTTAAGATGCTCAGTTGTTGCATCAATTCCCTGTTTTCTTATAAATTGCAGTAAGTCAAATGAATTCCTATTGTCAGAAAATATAAATATCTGTTTGCACTCTACAAGTAAAACACTTGCATTTTGCATTTCCTTGTACAACTATCTTTCGCGAATGGGTAAAGGTTTGGCATTTTTGTTGCTCCAGCACTTTAACTTTTTTTTTTTTTGGAAATTTGCAGCTGTTGAGCGCCTTGTCTGAAATTCCGACAGTACGTCTAATAGTGGTATGAAAATGATCTGATCTCTCTGGATATTTGTTCATATTTTGTTGAGAGATGAAAGTTCAATGTTAATACTCCCTCCCTATTTCCTGATGTTATTTTCATCTTCTTATCCTTTATACAGGTTGTTGGAGGGATGGAAGGTAGGATGCCTTCACTTCCATCGTCAACAGGAGTTCAGGTCCTGACATATTCAAAACTACTTAGTCAGGTAATTGCATGTCTTGGTCAGTTATTCTTTTCTTTTCTATTATGTCCCATTTCTCGCAATTTTGAATTTTTAATCTACAATAGTTGGTTGTTGCAAGTTTGAAGCTCAAAAACATGTATGATACTCTCTTTATGAACATTAACATTTTAAAACAATCATGGTAACCTGCACAAGATTTCCCATTCCCAAAATTTTGTCCTTGCATTTTCATTTGGTGAATCATCAGTTACCCTTTATTCGTTAATCAATTCTCATCATCATAATATCATTAACAAATGTCTTAAAGCATCTCATGAATTTGTCATATTTATGTCATTTTTCATAATCATTAACTTGACTCCTCTGATGTGAATGCGCTTTTAGGGCCGCAGTAACCTTCATCCTTTTTGCACACCAAAACCAGAAGACGTAGCTACGATATGCTATACAAGTGGTACAACTGGGACACCAAAAGTATGATTTCAGCAAGCTTTTCAATTCATGGTTTTCAGGCAGAATGTTTTTTTGACTAAAAAGGTTAAATTTATAGACTAAAATATCTTTTTGTTCTTGATGATCTCTGGTAAGGGAGCTGTATTGTCCCATGGGAACCTTATTGCAAATGTTGCTGGCGCCACTTTGTCTACTAAATTCTATCCTTCGGATGTGTAAGTATGAATTGGCTAATTCATCACATGTTATTGTCATGTTTTGCAGTACTACTTTTTGTTGTCTATATTTGCTAACAACTACTTGGCTTTTCAGTTATATATCATATCTTCCTTTGGCACACATTTACGAGCGGGTAAACCAGGTCTCAGTAGCATATTCTGGAGTTGCTGTGGGATTCTACCAGGGGGTACAAAAATTGAATGCGTAATTTTGGTTGCAACGTTTCAATATTGGCTATGATTTATGTTAATATCCATATTTTTAGTGTATCTATGATGTGTCACTTTTTATTGTTTTCTGACCAAACAAAATTTTGGGATGCCCTAGGCATAATTTTGTATTCTCGAGCCTTTTTTACATAATTTTGTCACTGGTTCTTAGTGGATATGGTCAAAATTCGTTGTTTTGTGCATTTTTTAGAAATAGTAGTTCAAAAACAAATGGCCAATGCGATGTTCATATTTGTGAAGCAACAAGACTAGGTTTCAGCATTGTTCTTGCACGAGCATTTAGATACTTACAATTGTGTTCTATTCCGAAATGTGATGTGCAGGATAACCTGAAGTTAATTGATGATATGGCGGCTCTAAGACCCACAATATTTTGCAGTGTTCCTCGGCTGTACAACAGAATATACGATAGGTAAAGATAACGTCTAACATTTTTAAACTACTCATCTTGTTGCAACTATTGTGTTCATATAATAATTAAATGGTTACCTCGGTTTGCAGTATAACAAATGTTGTAAAGACATCTGGTGCGTTAAAAGAGAGGTTATTCAATGCTGCCTACAATGCTAAGAAACAAGCACTTCTAAATGGTATCTAAAGAATCTGTAGATTTTCAATGGTTTTGGTTCTTTAGTTCTTAACTTCCAAGTTCCAACTTCTTGAAGAGTTTACAGTATTGCCTAAATTTTCTGTGTAAGATGCATTTTCTGCTGTAGTATTTATTGTTTTCTGCAATATTGCTGCAGGCAGGAGTCCATCTCCAATGTGGGATAGATTGGTGTTCAATAAGATAAAAGAAAAACTGGGAGGCCGAGTCCGTCTCATTGTATCAGGCGCATCGCCCTTGTCTCCAAATGTTTTGGAGTTTCTGCAAATGTATGTTTGGCATCAAGAAATTTATTTGTTTTCAGGAAAAAAAACTTAATTTCTTTTCATTTAATAATATACTAACATGTCTTGATTATTTGGCAGCTGCTTTGGTGGACGTGTAACTGAAGGATATGGAATGACAGAGACTTCATGTGTTATAAGTGCTATGGATGAGGGGGACATCCTATGTGGTCATGTTGGCTCCCCAAATCCAGCTTGTGGTAGGTTGTTCACGTTAGCATCACATTTAACCGGTTTTCTTCTACTAGGCACACTCATTTCCATTGAATAAGGTATTAATATTTTATTATGTTTCAGAAATAAAGCTTGTGGATGTTCCAGAAATGAACTACACATCCGATGATAAGCCCCATCCTCGTGGTGAAATATGTGTCAGGGGTCCCATTATCTTTCAAGGATACCATAAAGATGAAGCACAGACGTACGAACATATTCTATATTCTGCCCTTATGCCAATTTTTTGTGGAAATAAGTAACCATTAATGTGATACCGTCTCGCAGGAGAGAAGTAATTGATGAAGATAGATGGCTTCACACAGGAGATATAGGATTATGGTTACCCGGAGGCCGTTTAAAGATTATCGACAGGTGAAATTATACGCTTAGTTTAGATGTATTTCTTGAAAGCCAGCATTCTGTTACAACTACTCTTACTCTGATGATATTCTGTGTATGAAAAATATGCCGAGTGCAGATCTTACAACCTATGATTTGGAACAAATCTTAACCATTTTATTGAAACTTTTTTGTATGTTGCTGCAGAAAGAAGAACATTTTCAAGTTGGCTCAGGGAGAGTACATAGCTCCTGAAAAGATCGAGAATGTATATACTAAAAGCAAATTTGTTGCACAAATTTTTGTGTATGGTAGGTTGGTGATTTTCTTTAATTTATTAATTTATCTGCCATGTGCTTATTTGTTTACTTTTTTGTACAGGGGACAGTCTAAATTCCTCTTTGGTAGCTGTTGTATCAGTGGATCCAGATGTACTGAAATCATGGGCTGCTTCTGAAGGCATTAAGGTACTTTCATTAATTTCTGAACCTGACACCCTTCTAAACATATCCTGATGGTTAAAATCTTTTTCCTTCCATGTGTGAATGCAGTATGAAAATTTGGAGCAACTGTGCCAGAATCCCAGAACGAAGACCGCTGTACTTGCCGATATGGATGCTGTCGGAAGAGACGCGCAAGTAATATCCGTCGTTCATTCTGTTTCCAGTTATCTACGCTCGAACTTTTTGTCACTCGTTTTTGTTTCAGCTTCGAGGATTCGAATTCGTAAAAGCTGTGACTCTGGTTTCAGAACCATTCACGCTGGAAAATGGTCTTCTGACTCCAACATTCAAAGTAAGTACCTCACCAAGACACGCCAAACTCTCTTATTGTTCAAGTAGAAAACGAAACTTAACGGTGCGTATGATTTGCTTCACTATCAGATAAAGAGACCACAAGCAAAGACATATTTTGAACAAGCAATATCAAGAATGTACTCTGAGGTTGCTGCATCTGAACCCTCTCCAAAGAAGGCAGCTTTGTGAAGACGATGATCATGGGAAAAACCTGACATAGCTTTACTTCAGATCACTTTGTTCTTCCAATATCTCCTCGCAAGAGACCAGAAGCATTACATGTCTTTGATCCTTCTTTTTTTATTTCATTTTCCTTGAATCCCATAAATAATGATCATTATTTCTGTATAAAAACAGTTCCACTTCCAAGAAAATAAAGGAAAATTGGCTTCTTGGTGTATGCTTTCTCTTTTATACAATAAGGTCTTTTTTTTCCTTCCTTTCATCTATAGGTAATGATCATTCTTTTAGGGATTAAAATTTTACAGATTACGTAAAATAAAAATTAATTTTTATTGAACAAATTAGATGTTTAAATTTGTTTTTATTATATGTTTAAATTTATTTATACATAAGCTAAACTGAAAGCAGAAAAAAAGAGAAAAATGCCTAACATAAGAAAGACAGCGAGCTACTAGTGAAACTAACTATACTAACAACTTTCAGTCCATAAATCTTTTCCAGACACGGTGCTGCTTCCACACTCTTTCAACCATGAGTTCAATCGGAACATTCTTCGTCTCCGGCAACAAAAACACCACGAACAAACCCATGACGACTATCCACGCTGCGAAGAAGAAGAATATGTAGGCACGAAGCGCACACAGCATCGACAAGAACACCTGAGCTATGAGAAAAGTGAAGAGCATATTTGAGCTCACTGCAAAAGCATAGCCTGCTGTTCTTGTCTCTAATGGGAATGTTTCACTTGGTATTAACCATCCAAGCGGACCCCATGACCACGCAAACGAAGAAACATATACGCAGACCAGTACTACTACTCCAATCGCTGCTCCTTTTGTGAGTGATCCTGTTGAGGATAATCCAGTTGCTAAGATCACTCCGATTATAACCTGAAATAAATTAAACAGTTCAGAACCAACTTGGAATTTAATACAGATAGTTATGTAACCATGGAATCGGCATACCTGGCTAAGGAACATCTGCACGCATGCCTGGAGAAGCAAGAACCTCCTCCCGACCTTATCTACCGCGACATTCGAGACAATTGTGGATGCCACATTTACAACTCCGGTTATCACAGAGGACAAAAGCGATGCGTTGTTCTTGAATCCAACTGTTTGGAACAAGACAGGTGCATAAAACATTATAGCATTGATGCCTGTTAACTGTTGAAACATATTCAATGACGTGCCAATAACCAGTGGAGGCACACTGCCCCTCGTCATGAGATTCCTGAAAGGATGTTTTACTTGCTGAGCTATGTCGCTAGCAGCTTTAATCTGTGCAAATTCTGTGTCAACATTGTCCACTCCTCTAAGCTTCCTCAACACTTCTTTGCCTTCGGATTCCTTTCCTCGCATAACAAGGCTCGATGGTGTCTCGGTGATGATTATTGAGCCTACGAAAAGCAATGCAGCCGGAACTGCTGCAATTGCCAAGGAGATTCTCCATCCGTAAGGATGAACTTCAGAGGTGAAGTAATTGACAAGATTCGCCACCAATATGCCTATGGTGACGAAAAGCTGGAACATAATATTGACAGCGCCGCGAAGCTTGACGGGTGCTATCTCTGATAAGAACAAAGGTACTGCCTGCAAGATTGTTCAAGGCAGGTTGAAAAACAATGATAGCATCAGAATGGTTATAATAATATAATAAAACCAATGAAACTAATTCGAAAATATACAATATACGATGCAATACCTCATTACCGAATCCAACACCAACACCGAGGAGAATCCTGCCGATGATGAGCATCGCTAAGTTTATGGCACAAGAACTTAAACCAGAGCCAAGCAAGAAGAAGACTGACGCAGCAAAGATGGTTGGTTTACGGCCAAATTTCTCGCACACCTTCGATGCAGCAAAGCTGAAGACAATCGCTGAGAGGTAGAGAGAAGATGTGAAAAGCTGAAGATATTGGTTATTGAATTTGCAGTAATTATCTTCTCTTGCATGGAGCTTTCTTTCATAAACTGATGGAAAGAATTTGATCAGAAAGTCGTCCATGGATGTCACTCCTCCTGAAACCAATCAAACATGAACTACAGCTGATCACAGCAAAAAAAGGAACGATAATTGATAAAAGAATAGAACATAAAAGGAAGAAACTATAACGTACCAGAAATTCCAATATCATAACCGAACATTAAACCACCACATGCTGCAAAAACCCAGCAAAATATTACATAACAAGTGATCTTCGATGGAAGATCTTCATTAATCTGGGAAGACACCATGATTCTTCTCTGCTAATTACTAGAGAACAATAAGAAATAAGATTCGAAACTTGGAAAATAAGCTCTCTAGGGCGGCTATTTATAAGCGAAGGATTATTACATAAGTAGAATCCTAATAGGATTATGAAGAGTGAGTTTCCCAGTCAAAATAAAAATTGGACACTAATAAAACATTATTAATTTCTGAAAAACAGTTTCCTTTCTTTGTTAGACTAATTGGGTTATTCTGATTAAGTTGGAATTCAATTATATTTAGGAATCCAAATTTTCATTCTTGGATAAATCATCGTGCAACATAATATATTTCACCAAAAAAAATATCTCTAACAGAATTTCTTAATTGAAATAATTTTTTAATTTTTTTTTAAAAAGAATAGTTTCCTCTTTATGTAAAAGAGTCAAAAACAACTCTCTTTATATATTTTATTATATTTTTAAAAATATTAAAAGATAATTGTATGAAAAAATTTTGTAAGAGTATTATTAAAATGATTTATAATTTTAGAGATTGATTAATAAAAAAAATAATATTTTAAAAATTATTTAATAAAATATTGTTGGAATACTCTTATATTTCATAACTACTCTGCTTATAATATAAAGAGTTTACAGGCATAATTGCATATCATGTTTATTAGTTCGAAAAAAAAAAATTTGGTTTTCAACTTTGTTTAATAATTATAAATAAACTAGAAGAAGAAATAGCTTTATTTCATGATGACTGGATTTTTTAAATTGAAGAATAATTATATATATGTAGTAATAGTTCCATTAAAAATCTGACATGACATAAATTTTTTACCATTTAGATAAAAACATACTGAATATTTATATACGAAAAATTAAAATTAAAATTAATTTTAAAATCTAGCTATTTGATTTTGGATTGGAAAAAAAAAAGTTGCATAAAATTATATTGGATTTATTAATCTTTATTACTTATTAAATAGAACTGAGCAAGAAAGAAGAAGAATTGCAGTACAAATGGAAGAATTTTTTTTTTTGTTTCAGAATGTAAAATATTTTCACTTTGCTGGGCTAATGTCAGACTTTACATTTTACATTTCATGTCATGCTGTGAGGAACTACGCCATTAGGAGGTTTCTGTACATCATAGACTGATAAATCATCGAAGAATCTCTTCCAGAACCAATGTTTCTTCCAAACTTTATCGACGATCACATCGATGGGAACTCCTTTGGTTTCCGGTACCAAGAACAAGGCAAATAAGCCCATCACGACGATCCAGGCTGCGAAGAAGAAGAAAATTCCTGCCTTCATATGACAAAGCATCGACAGGAATGCCTGTGCAATGATGAAGGTAAAGAGCATGTTGGAGCTCACTGCGAATGAGTATCCTGCAGTTCTTGTTTCTAGAGGGAATGTCTCGCTTGGAATTAACCATCCGAGAGGTCCCCATGACCATGCGAAGCCTGACACGAATATGCACACCAATATCACCACTGCCAATGCTTCTCCGTTAGGTATATTCCCTGTTGGCTTCAGGTCTTTTATCAGGATTGCGCCAATTATTGTCTGCAATTCATACAACATTATTCAAGTACAAATGTTTGAACTTTCAATACACTACTTGGAACTCCTGAATGTTAGGATGTGAAAGAACCTGAGTGATAAGCATTTGAACGCAGGATTCGAGCAGCAGTGCTCTCCGGCCAGCTCTGTCAACGAGGACGACAGAAACTATGGTGCTCAACACGTTTACAAGTCCGGTTACAACAGCAGAAAGCAATGAAGCATCGTCTCCGAATCCAACAGTCTGGAAAAGAACTGGAGCATAAAACATAATGGCATTGATTCCGGTGAATTGCTGAAACACTTGCATCAAAATGGCTATGATTAGTGGTGGTCTGCTTTGCCTGTTCATCAGTTTTCTATACGGGTGAGTCACTTGCCTTGCCTTCTCGCAGGCTTGCAAGATTGAATCAAACTCAGCGTCGACATTTTCGACACCCCTGATCTTCTTCAGCACATCCTTTCCTTCCTCTATCCTATTGCGTTCTACCAAGCTAGTTGGTGTTTCATAAATGACTAAAGAACCAAAGCATAGCAATGAGGCAGGAACGCCAGCCAATCCAAGTGAAATTCTGAATCCATAAGGATGGATTTTTCCGGTGAAATAGTTGATGACATTGGCGGCTAATATTCCAATTGTTATGAAGAGTTGGAAGGAAATGTTAAGTGCTCCGCGAATACGAGTGGGAGCAAGCTCTGACAGAAACAATGGTACTGCCTGCAAAACAAGTTTTTCATTTGATTAGGGAATTCCATTTCACTTTTACTTAAAGGGCTCGTTTGTCGATATTTACCTGGTTTGCGAATCCTACTCCGAATCCAAGAAGAATTCTGCCGATAATCATCATCGGCAAATTCACTCCTGCTGCTGTCAAAACAACTCCTGCAATGAAGAAAAGAGATGCGAGCTGCATCGTAGGCTTGCGTCCGAATTTTGTGCACATCCTGGAAGCGAAAAAGCTAGCAATAAGAGCCGCAATGTACAATGAAGATGTAAACAATTGCAGAAGTTGGTTGTCATATTTGCAGTAATTGTTTTCATGAGCGAGTTTCTTCCTTTCGTATACTTCAGGAAAGAATTTTTCCAGGAAGTCATTCATAGATGTAACACCGCCTGCATTTCAATTTTATTTTTCCAAATTATATGCATACAAATATAATCAATAACACAAACCAGTATCATAAACAAATATACCATAGAAAATTATATAGTTATTAACAAACCTGAAACTCCAATGTCATAACCGAACATTAAGCCTCCAAAAGCACCAATAATAACACAAATAATGACAGTGAATGTAATCCTGCCCTCAAACTCCGGCATGTCGCCGTCATTAGCAATCACTACAGCCGGCATTTTCACTTTTTCACTTGAGCTGAAAAGGTGAAGAACAGATCTCTAAGAACCAAAATGTACTAATGTTCTGAATGAAGACCGAAGATTAGTTTCATGTCAGAGAAGAGGCAGCAGTGTCACATAAAAGAGAAGTATAATTGGGAAGTGTTAGGATGTTCTGATCATATTAATTCTGAGTGGTCTTTATGCATGGGTTATTTGCTAAAATTAGTTTCCTGACAAATGGATAGGATGAAGATGCTAGAAACCTAAGAATAGTCTGATGGTCTTGCATCTCTGTTAAGACTTTACAGTTTCACCATTTCAAGCACTTTGCCAAGCTGGTCAAGTTTATCTGTTTTTCTTTTTTCTGAT
>CANYCX013447902.1:0-28017 GCA_948193385.1 Breynia disticha f. nivosa | reverse complement strand
ATTTCTTGAAGAAAATCAACTTAAAACACCTCCAGCCTGTTTCCCCTTTCTTCTTCACTTTTCTGGAGGTTTTTCTGAAGTGAAAATGGCTTTCAAAGGTTTAAAATGAACCTTCACCGAATGATCGAAGCATATATATATTTTTTTCAAACCAACAGGAAAGTACGCAGGGTAACAAACTATGTGTGGTCAATCATATAGTACGCGGTGTCGCTCCCACAACGCGTGGTCGTTCCCAGACCGCGTTCTCATGTTCCACTGCGCGTACTTTCATTTTTCAGAATTTCTGATTTTTCTTGTTTTATTTTGTGTCAACTTTACGTCAACCTTTTGTATACTTTTAAATACTAATATTTTCACATTTATTTTAATATGAAAATTTTTCCGGGATGTTACAAAAATAGTTTAACATTAATCAAACATTCATGAAATCATGATGAAATTATCTAAAATAGAAAGAATGCACTACAATGTGTATGACTCTTTCTTTTAATTACTCCTCCCTTCTTTTCGTCTCATAATTACATAAATATCACATTTAATTTTTCCTAACAACCCTTATAAATACACTCCACAAATTCACTTAAGCATAATTTTATGCTTTACACCATATAACGTATGCTAATCCTCTTAATCTCCATTTTTACCTTAGAAACCCCTAGATATTTTCCTATCTTTATTCCTTACTCATTCATTAATCAACACCCAATTAAATTGGCCATTAAAATAACCTCAATACGGCCCGAAGATGCTTACCTAAGCAACAAAACTCGAAAATCAAATTATGGTTGGAAAACTCAAATTCGTCTTTTTGACCTATCCTCGTTTAAACACCGATTTAATGTACCTAAACAATGGATTAACACCAAAAATGGTTACTAATGGATAGTACACACGTTAAACTTTCCAACGAGCTATATTTTGCTCAAATCGGAGCTTAAATGAAAGAATTATGCAATTGGAAAGTCAGGTCATAAGGAAAAACGGGATTCACAAGTTTCTACTCAAGAAATCTTACAGGATTACGGCCACATATCGATCCTAGAACTCCCAAACACTGAGATTCCACGAGAGAAGATGTTAATCTTGGCTTTTGGAACTTTGGGAATTGATTTGGAGGAGAGAGGGTGTGAATGAAGAGTGAGAGAGGGAAGGAAACAAATATATATAGAGATAAAGATTCGGTTTTGGACAATTTTGCCCCTGACCACAATTGGTTTCTTTTTCCTACGTATTTCTCCTTTCCGATCGACTTATCAAATTCCTATTTTTTATTTCTTTTAAATTAAAATTCCCTATGGAGTCCGAACCTCTCCTATCCCCCGTTCTATTAAAAATACGTGCCCCTGTTTAACACCTAAAACGGACCAAACGGTTAGGGGAACAACATGCCAATGCCGTTCTCAAACCCGTTCTCCCTTTCTAGATAGCTTCCAAAATTGAAATGTTTTGGGGAACGACATGTCCATGCCATTCTCTAGCCCGTTCTGTCATTCTGGACAGCTTCCAGAATAAAACGGTTTGGGGAACAGTTTTGGGAAATCGTTCTTCATCCCGTTCAAACCCAATTCCACAATTTTGAATATTTCTCGTCTCTTTCCACTTGGTAATTTTCCCCAAGCTAAATTGCAAAAAATTTACCCTGAATTTTATTTAATTACTTTAAAATTTTGCGGCGTTACAAGTCTGCTCAGACTAACCATCGGTCTGAGGGTGGAATGTTGTGCTACACCTCAGTCTGGTGCCCATCGCATTCTGTAAACTCCAAAATCGAGAAGTAAACCGCGGGTCTCTATCCGAAACAATCAACACAGGCACTCCATGTAACCTCATAACCTCTGAAACATATAAGCCTACCAACTTGTCAAGTGTGTCATCTTATCGAATCGCCAAGAAGTGTGCGGATTTTGTCAATCTGTCAATGATAACCCACACTGCATCATGCCTCCTGAATGTCTTCGGTAACCCTATAATGAAATCCAATGTCACCTTCTCCCATTTCCACTCGAGAATCTCTAACAGCTTTAGTTTCCCTACTGGAGCTTGATGTTTTGCCTTGACTTGCTGGCAAGACAGACATCAAGCTACAAAGTCGGGGATCTCCCTTTTCATATTCACCCACCAATACATCTCTTGCATGTCTTTGTACATTTTTGTGCTACCCGGATGTACTGAAAGTGGAGAAGAATGTGCCTCCATCATTAAAACCTCCTTGGCCTCAGCTAGGTTAGGAACACACAATCGCTTCCTGTAATAAAGGATATCGTCCTCATCTAACCTGTGTGGGGTAGTCGATTTCCCATTCTCAACCTTTCTCTTAATCTCCATTAGGTTCTCATCATCCTTCTGTCTTTCGGCTATCAAGTCTCGCATCTGGGGTCGAACCTGAATATTCGCTAACATCTCCCCCTGAACCATATCAAGCTGTACTTGCAATGCTCTCAATGCAAATAAGGACACAACCTTATAAGTCATTGTATCTTCATCCTTTCTACCCTTCCGGCTCAATGCATCTGCAACCACATTAGCTTTACCCAGATTGTAGTCGATATGACAATCATAATCCTTGAGGAGCTCAATCCATCTCCTCAGCATCAGATTCAACTCTGGCTGCGTAGTGATATATTTCAGACTCTTATGATCGGTAAGAATCTGAAATGTCTCACCGTATAGATAGTGCCTCCACACTTTCAAAGCCTGGATGATAGCTGCTAACTCTAAGTCATTGGTCTAGTAATTAACTTCATGCTGCCGCAACTGTCTCGAAGTGTAAGCAATCACCCTCCCATTCTGCATCAGCACCCCTCATAAACCTGCTTTCGAAGCATCCGTATAAACCACAAATCCTCTGCCATCTGTCAGTAATACAAGTACAGGTGCCTCTACTAATCTCTGCTTTAACTCCTGAAAGATCTCCTCACACCGTTCACTCCAAATGAACAAAGTGCTCTTCTTTAAGAGATTAGTCATCAGCCTCGCTATTTTTGAGAAATCAGCCATCAAACTCCTATAGTAACCTGCCAATCCCAAGAAACTACGTACCTTGGTCACATTTCTAGTAGCATCCCACTCCTGAATCGCCACAATGTTGCTGGGATTTGGCTTAACACCCTCTGCTTATATAACGTGGCCTAGGAAGACCGCCACGAAGTATCTCCTAAACCTGCCTCAAATGTCCCTCGTTCTCCAACTGATCTCTAGAATAAAATAACACATCATCAATAAACACCACAACAAAGCTATCCAGAAACGGCTGAAAGATCTTGTTCATTAAAGCGATAAAGGTTGTCGGTGCGTTAGTCAGACCGAACGGCATCACAACGGGGTCGTAGGAATGGAACTCTCCTCCACTCACAGCTGCCAATAACCCGATCTTAAATCTATCTTTGAAAATACAATGGCTCCCTTCAACTGATCTATCAGATCATCAATCCTCGGTAGTGGATAACAGTTCTTCATAGTCAACTTATTCAATTGCCGGTAATCTATACACAAACATATGCTCCCTTCTTTCTTTTTGACAAATAACACCGGTGCGCCCCAGTGTGACGCACACATTCGTAAAAAGCCCTTCTCCAAAAGCTCTTCTAATAGCTTCTTTAATTCCTGTAAGTCTACCGCTGCCATCTGATACTGACCTATCGAGACTGGTGCTGCCCCCAGCACCGTCTCAATCTCGAAGTATACCTGTTGCTGCGGCGGTAAACCCAACAACTCGTCTGGGAATACCTCCAGATACTCCCTCACTATCGGCACATCACCAACAGTCAGCTTGTTTTGCCCTAAATCAGTCACACAGGCCAGATAGGCTTCACATTCGTGTCTGATCAACCTTGCAGCCATCGCTGCAGAAACCAAACAGGAAGGTTTTACCCTCTGCTCTCCAACAAGTAGAACCCTCTTCTCACCATCTACCTCTATCATTACCTCTTTCGCGTAGCAATCCACTAAGGCTTTGTTTTTAGACAACCATTCCATACCCAAAATCACACCAAAGTCTGCCATCCTCAATACAATAAGATCTACTACATAAGTCAGCTCACTAATCCTCAGCTCGCAGTTTCTCAATACATTATCTAGCATAATGACATCTCCAGCTGGCATAGACACAGTTACAACGTAACCCAAAAGCTCTACACTACTCCCTAACTTCTCTATAACTGACTCACCGACAAATGAACAAGTTGACCCAGGGTCTATCAGTGCCAAATTATCAAGTGCGAATATGGAAATCGTACCAGTGATCAAATCTGGGTTGGCTGTAGCCTCATCACGTGTCATAGCATAGACACGTGCCTGAGATGCAGCCACAGTCTGAGAAGCTCCTCTGCCTCTCGCTGTGGTACTTGCAGTCCTACCCCCTCTGCCTCTGCCTGCACTGGTAGTAGGGAATCCTCTGTTATCTACAACACTGCTAAGTCCCGACACAACTCTACCCTCATCTCTAGCCTTCTGCATGCAAAATTTGATCCTATGGCCCGACTTGTTACAATAGAAGCACACTGGACGAGTATCTTCACCAACAGATGCTCTATTACTCTGTGGTCTAGAAGCAGGAGGTCTAAAGGTGTGGCTACCTCTGCTCTCAGAGCCCCTTCTGTATCAGCTACCACCTCCACTAGTGCTCCTAGAAGCCCTGAACTCTGTCTGTTGGTGTCCTCCAGTGGTGCTAGAACTACCAGTCTTCTTTTGTCGTTTCCCCTCTATACGGTCCTCCTCTAACGTAAGCTCCTCGGCTCTCAAAGTTGTCTCCAATAATAGCTGGTAAGTAGGGGCCTTCATTACAATCTGTGTGTGGATGTTAAATCGCAACCCCCTCTCAAATCTATCTCTCCTCTAGACATCAGTGGCTACGTCCTTTGGGGCATACCTAGACAACCTAGTAAACTGAGCCTCATACTCAGAAACGGTCATATCCCTCTATTTCAGCTCCAAGAACTCTAATTTCTTTTTACTGCGGTAGTGCTCGGGAGTGCACTTTTCTGCAAACTATCTCTGGAAGTCTACCCAAGTAAGTGTAGTCGGGTCATTCTGGCTCCCGGGGACTGCGTCCCACCAGTACAAAGCATCTTTCTGTAACAACAAGGTAGCATACCTCATTTTCTGATCAGGCGTGCATCTACACCTGGTAAGAATCCGCTATGTTTGACAAAGCCAATCCTTAGCCTCTACAGGATCAGTAGTCCCCTCAAATGATTTAGTGCTTTGCTTGCGCACTTTACAATAGTTTCTGTCAATATCGAGGCCCTCTCTTTGTTGTTCTTCTGGCTGTGCCCTAGGCTGGCCACCTTGTTGGCCTCCTTGCTGGCCTAACATCTGTAGCATCATGGCATGATAAAATTGGGCGTGTGCAGGGTCAAAGGGTATGGTACTGGGTGCAAAAGGTGCTCCTCCTTGTGTAGGTGGTGCTCCGTGTCCAGGGACTGGTCCATGTCCCTGCACGGACTCCTAGGACTAGGCGGTAACCTCGTGTTATACGTCCTCTATAGGCTCATCCTATCAAAATCACCATTTGAAATCTTTTAGTTTCATGAAAAATGATGCAATTAAAATAAGTTTTCTGGTACAGTCCGCAGGGAATCTAATCCCCGCTCTGATACCACTAAATGTGATGCCAAAATTTACAAAGTCTATTTCCTATAAATATGATTTTTGCACCCATTTTAAAAAAAACAAAAGTGCACACTACAAATTCATCAGCAATACATATATGTAAATGAAATCAAGAATGACATATATGTATTTAATTTAAAACCAAACCCAATACCAGAATAATGTAAATATGCAGAAGCTGTTGATTTTGACTTAAAACCATAAAAATGCCAAAAGCAAGAATATCCAAAATCTGCTAGGAGCCGACCTATCCACTACGTATCACAAGCTCGAGCTCCGTCCAAAAGTAAGTCACAACACGAGCTACTGACGATCTGCACAGAATCCATCAATGAAAGCTGAGTATATTTTAAATACTCAATAAGGCTATCCTTTATGTCTCTAAATGCCAGGGTGTAGGGGAGACTTCAGCAATCCCAGCCTTATTCTCCCTATGACATCCTAACGCCATTCACAACGATCATTTAAGTGTTTATTGGTTTGCCTTAAGTATTTAATTCATCCGTTCTAAGTGTTTAACCACTAAGAAAACCATCCTAGATCATTAGGATACTTTAAGTTTACATTATGATGTTATTCGGGTCAATTTTATGTTTTATGGGTAAAAATAACGTAGCTTTATGCTTGGATAACGTACGTTATTCTTCCCTAAATCATCAGTATGAATAACGTGTGTTATGTGAAATTTAACGTATGTTTATATGCATTAGTGTACGTTATTTAGGAAATAACGTATAACGTACGTTAATGCTTCTGGAACATTCTACCCAAATTTTCCTAAGTCTTTTTCATGCATACACTTATCCATTCGCATTAGGCATGCTAAAACAACTCATAAGGCATCCATACCAGTCATATATACATCCAAATCATCAAGTATAACCATTTTAGACACAACATTAACACATTACATCAAATCAACCACAACCATCAACATTCATATCATTCATACAAGCCTTATCAAAACAACCCACCATAACATTCTTAGCATTCCCAAGTTCTCAACAACAACAACATAAGTAAACAAATGGATGCATTATGAAAATGGTAATGCAGCCATACAAATGAAATGCTCCAGAGCCTTAAACTTTGCAGGAGAGAGACTCCACTCGATCTCTATACCTTTTCATAAATTGGGGCAAACGTCTTGTTTTCGTATAAGGAGAGACTCTACTCATCCTTTTTCATATTTGGGCCAAACCCATTGTGTTCCTTGTAAAGAGAGACTTCACTCGATCTTTAAGTAGATTTGGTCCAAACCCCTCTATTCATTTATTTTTTTTCATAAATGCCACACAACATGAAATGAATGCCATGAATCATTTCCAAGTCCTTAGCCACTCAAATCATAATGAGCATCAAACATGAATCACAATGCAATCATCTCTCAATTCATATATCCATTTTTTTCACAATTTACATTCACATTTCATACGCATAACCATTGCCACACACCATCAAAGTTCACAAATTTGGTTCATAAGAACCCATTTCGCAACAACATATTCGTGCCGCAGTTTGCAACATCATCAAACAAACATACAAGCGAAATCACATTCATTAGTAAGCATCCTACTTATATAACATACAATTACATGCTTATCAAGCCTTATTTCATTTCCATTTCTCATTAAGAACACCATACGAATCAAGAACAGTCATTAACAAGCAAGAACATAGCAAGTAAGTGGCAATAAGCACTTACCTCAGGCTTTGAGGTTCGATCTACCGCCCGATTCCCGATTCGGGTTCCGAATATCGTTCCCTACACAAATACAATCACATTTCCAATCATTTAACATACAATGCACATCATCTCAGCCCCCTAAACATATTTCTACCCGAAATCCCCAAAACTCCTAAAACCCAAATTCCTCAAATCTTACTAAATCTTATGTTTTAAGGTTAAAGGCTTATGGAATCATGAACTACAGCAAAAACCCATTAAAACGCTACCAAATACACTTATTTTACAACACATTTTAGCTCAGGATTGGAAATTTACCTTGATTCCCGTTTCTTTGAACCTTAGAGAGAGGAAGGCTTAATTTGAGGCTGAAAACATTGTTAATCTGGTTGGAATGTGTTGTTCTAGGATAGGTTTTGTGTTTGGAATGCTCATAATTGATGGAGAGGAAGTTTTGAGAGTGTTTTGGTAGGTAGGATTGAGTTATGCCCCAGTTTTGGACTGTCTCTGCTATTTTAATGAGCTGTACAGGTCTATGATAACGTGCGTTATTTTGCAAATTAACGTACATTAGTGAAAATAAATTTTTGGGCAAAGCATATTGCATAACATATGTTATTTTCCCAATAACATATGTTATTCATAGTTTTGATTGAATAACGTGGGTTCACATTAAAATAACGTACATTATTTGCTCCCAGACTGCTATACTTCGCATTTTCCGACCTCTTTTGATCCCTAACATGAATAACTCAATACCAACACACTTCTAAGTTATCATAAACATAATATAACACAGAACAAACATTTTTCGGGGCGTTACAATACTATTTTTGTATTGATGCTTATTGATGGTACTGTGTTAGTCAGACATATCTTGCGACATTATCAGCTCATATTTGGCGAGTCAACTTATTTCGACGATTTGATTGTTTAGAGTATAATGGAGTTTGAGATTATTTTAGGGATGGATTGGTTATCCAAGAATTGGGCTACGGTTGACTGTTACTCGAAAGAAGTTGTGATTTAGGTGGATGGCGAGAGATGAGTATTATTAGTAGGTAAAAGGAAGACTATTCCTTCTTGCCTGATTTCATTTGTGATTGCTGCAAGGTTGATACGAGAGGATTGTCATGCCTATCTTGCTTCAGTGGTTGATCTGAATCAACCTAAGTTAGAGATGCGAGATGTGGAGATAGTACATGAGTATCATAAGGTATTTCTTAACGAGTTACTAGGATTGCCACCACAGCAATAGGCTGATTTCAGGATTGAGACTGTAATGAGAGCAACTCAAGTATCTATTGCACCTTACAGGATGATGCTGTTTAGTTATAGGACTTGAAACGACAGCTGAAGGAGTTATTAGAGAAAGGTTTTATGCAACCTAGCGTATAACCTTAGGGAGAACCAGTGTTGTTAAGAAATATGGTAGTATACAATTGTGTATCGACTATCGCCAATTGAATAAGGTGACAATGAAAAAGAAATATTTGTTTCAAAAGATAGATGATCTGATTGATCAGCTGCGAGAAACTACAGTGTTCTCTAAATTTGACTTGAGGCTGAGATATTATCAGCTCAGAGTTGATGATAGTTTGATTGAGAAGAATGTTGAAGACTTGATACAGGCATTTTTGAGTTTACTGTTATGCCATTTGGGTTGACAAATGCACTAGTTGTGTTTATGGCACTGATGAATAAGGTATTTCAGCTTTATTTAGATCAGTTAGTGGTTGTGTTTATTGAAGATGTGTTGGTGTATTTGAGAGACAGTGATGAGCATCAGAGACACCTTCATATTGTGTTCGATTTGCATAAAGAAAAATAGTTGTATGCTAAATTCAGCAAATGTGAGTTCTAGATGTCGGAGGTTATCTTTCTAGGACATGTGATCTCAGCAGAAGGAGTGAAACCACATCCTAACAAGATAAAAGCAGTTCAACAGTGGGAAGCTCCGAAGAACGTGTTTGAGGTACAGAGTTTTCTGGGTTTAGTTGAATAATATCATAGATTTATCGAGGATTTTTCGAGGATAGCTAGACCCATAACATCTTTGTTGAGGAAGAATATTTTGTTGTTTTGGAATAAAAAATATGAAGAAAGTTTTTAAGTTGAAGAAAAGGTTAGTGGAAGCTGCAGTTCTGATGTTATCTTCTCAGAGAGGTGGATTTGTTGTATATACAGATGCATCTGGAGCTGGGTTAGGTGGAGTATTGATGCAGCATGGAAAATTTATTGCATATACTTCACGACAATTACGACTGCATGACACTGACTATTCGACAAATGATCTGGAGTTAGCTACTATCATTCATGCCTTAAAGTTTTAGCGTCATTACTTTTATGGGGATACTTTTCAGATATTTACTGATCATAAGAGTCTCAAGTATATTATGACACAGCGAGAGCTGAACCTTTGACAAAGGCAGTGGATTGAGTTGCTAAAATATTACAACTGCACAATTGAGTATCACCCTAGAAGGGCAAATGTAGTTCTTGATGACTTAAGCACAAAAGAAAAAGGGGATGATCATTCAGTTACTTATAGAGCAGAGTCGTTGTTTGATTTGCGAGAGATGCGGGTGCAGTTAGATTTGATTGAGGATAAGATGTTATCCAACATTAGAGTTTGACCTCATATGTGATAGTTAATTTCTGAGCATTAGAAAGAAGATGAACATCTTACGCAAATAAAGAAGGAATTTGAGCGAGGACATGTACCTACTTTACACAGACTTGATGATATGGTGTATTGTATTACGGAGATAAACTGTATGTTCTGGGTATTTTATAGTTTAAGAATGAATTGATTACAGAGGCACATTCGTCACCTTTATCAGTTCATCCTTGCTCTACTAAGAGAGTTGTACTGGTGAGTACATATAAAGAGGGATATAGCTGAGTTTGTTGCAAGATGTCTTCCTTGTCAGCAGATTAAGGCAGAACATCAAACACTAGCCAAGAAATTAAGACCACTTAAAATTCCAGAGTTGAAGTGGTATAAAATCACCATGGGTTTATTATCAGTTTACCAAGGATGTTTTGATGTCACGATGCTATTTGGGTTATTATTGACAGACTGATGAAATCGGTTCATTCCTTAGCTTTCCAAGAGGAGGATACATTGGATAGGCTTACTGGTTTGTACATTGTTGAGATTGTCAAGTTACATGGTGTTCTTACTTCAATTGTGTCTGATCGTGATCTTAGGTTTGCATTGCAATTCTGGTAGAGTTTGTAGGATGCGATGGGTACTCATTTGAGGTTTAACATGACTTTCCATCTGCAGACTGATGGTCAATTGGAAAGGACGACTCAAACAGTTGAGGATATGCTGAGAGCGTGTATACTAGAGTTTGGAGGTAATTAGGACGATCATTTACCTTTGGTTGAGTTTGTATACAATAACAGTTATCATTCTAGTAACGGGATGGCACCTTATGACGCATTATACAAGAGACAGTGCAGGAGTCCATTTTGCTGGGATGTTAAGGGTTAAGATAGATTAAGGGACCAGAGTTGGTTCAACAAACCCTAGATAAAGTGAACGGTGTGAAAAATATGTATGTAAGAAGCACAAGATCGTCAGAAGAGCAATTACGACTGACATCAACGAGAGATAGAGTATGCATTCGGTGATAGAGTTTTCTTGCGAGTTTCACTGGAGGGGTGTTGATCGATTTGGGAAGTGTGGAAAACTCAGTCCTAGGTTTATCAGACAGTACGAGATTACTAAGATAATGGTGGGACCACTTGGATATAGATTAGGGTTACCAGCGGATTTGTCCTGATTACATGATGTGTTTCATGTTTCTATGTTGAGACAGTACCAATATGATCCTAGCCACGTGTTGAGTGCTCCAGAGTTAGAGATATCTGACGAGCTGACTTACGAGGAGGAGCCTATTGAGATATTGGACCGACAGGTGAGACAATTGAGGAATCGTGAGATTCTCATAGTTTTGGTGAAGTGGAGTTTTCATTCACCAAAAGAAGCTACTTGGGAGGTTAAGTCAGATATGAGACATCTGTATCCATATCTGTTTCCAGACTATACATCAAGGCATTGAGGTATGTTCTAATTTTGAATTTTGATATGATATGCTGATATGATTTAGATTACGAATGATATGATTGCTTGATTGGTTTTACTTCAGTTTTGATTTGGTTTAAATTTTAGGGACGAAATTTTCTAAGAGAGGGAGAATTGTAACATCCTGGAATTTTTCGTATTAAAATGATGAAAAATTAATGCTTATACTTAGATATATGAAGCTTGATTGAAGGTTGATATAAGGATTATACAAAATAACCAAGGAAATCGGATAAATGCTAGAAACCAGGAAAGTACGCACAGTGGAAGCAAAGTATGTGCAGTCGCTACGACGACGCGTAGTTCACTCTCCACCACGCATGGATCGCTAAATTCTAGAAAAAAAATATAAGTCTACCTGATAAGATAGAACATTCACGAAAACCTATCTAGGTTCAGAGTAAAACATCAGAGGAAGCTGAGAAACAGCAGAAGAACTTGTTCTTTAGTGAAAGGAAGTGATTTACCAAGAAGAATCTTCAATTCTTGCAAGAATCCAAGTAAATAAGGTAAGGTCGACAATAGGTTTACAAAAAGGTTATGATGAGTATCCTGAATTTAATGATTTAGTATGTTTGAATTGGAATTGATGTTGGAAATCTTTGTGATTAAATGTTAGGGACTTGAATAACACTTTCTATATGGTTTATGATAAGTAAATCATGGTAAGAATGGATTTTGAGAAAGATGGTTTATGAAGGAAAGTTTTGGATATGGATGAATTAGTATGTAGAATGATGTTTACATAATTCTAAGTATAGAATCAATATGAATGTTGATAGTTAATGAATTGTATATGATTAATTATGTATAGTAAGATCTGTACGACGAGTCCGCAGAGTTTGAGTCAGTGTTTAGATTGCTGATTTTGCTTATATTTTGAGGTAAGTGTTCTTAAGCTTGCTAAATTCATTTGTAAGAGAATTCTCATAAGTAGGAAGATAGACTTGTTAGGCTTATATATCAATAAATGTATTTTGACAATAATGCAGTGATTTGAGGATTGCTGGATTTAGATGAATCAAGTTGAAAATGAGGTGAATTGGTCGATTTAGAGTTTATTTCATCTAATCTAGTATGTTAAACATGATTTTATGGTTTCATCTGAAAGTGAAAGATTGTTAAAAGGCTTTAATTGAATTCTTGTCTTGTATGTATTCAATGATATGAATGAATGATCCTATGTTTTTGAATATATGTCTAGTTGACATATAATTGATTTATAGTTGTCATCATATTAGTTATGAGTATATGTTTGCTTATTGATTATGGAAAACATTGAATTGCGTACTGAGCATGATATTGCTATTAAAAGGATAATGATGAATGGATTGTTTTTATTCATGTTATGACTTTATATGATCCATATTGAGTTGATTTGGTATACTCATTTGGCTTTATGCCCTACTTGATAATACGTTGATTTATGGTTGACACGTGATGAAGTTCATGTTGATGTTAAAAGCATGTGTTGCTTTATTGTTGAGTATACTTGATTGAGTTTGAGATATATGAATGCATTGATCATTCATTGTGTTGCATTTATTGTGTGACATTGAGGATTATTCCGAGAGAGATCTCGATGCCGCTCTAGGACTGATGATATTTCGAGCTGGGCTCCATTCCTTAGTGGGTACGATGCTGGTCTAGGAGTATTAGAAAACTGAAAAGAAAAGAAAAGAAAAAAAAAGAAAAGAGAGCAATGCCCCAGGGCATATCGCATGTGATTGCATTGTCATTCATATGCACATATCTTATTCGCATTCATATTTAGCATGTGTGACTATTGCTTCCTCAGATATGAAAGCTGGAATGATTAAATATAACATATATGATGTTTATACATATGATTTGGTTGCATATGATATGTTGAGATGCATATTGTGTTCTTATGCTAACTAAGTGTGCATGGTTGAAATTGCATGATTGTATAGCACGAGTTATGCTAGAGGAAGATCAAATCATCAGCATGTCCTCGTACTAAGATACTGATTTTCCCTGCGCTAATTTTAAAGTAGAATATAAGAATTAATGGTGTTTTGTAAGATACTTACTGAGTATTGAGAAATACTCACCGTTTGTTTGAATTGTCTAAATGATGCGCAGGACGTAGATAGCTGCCACTGGACCAGAGCTGCAGTGATCCTAATCCAGAGCAATATTGTCAGAGCACGAGCTCCATATTTTGTGTGCTTCTATTTTTTATGTTGTACATTTTTTTATATTATTGTAAATGTTCATATTTTGGGTTTTGATATAATTTCAAACCTAAACCTTTGCTTCAACAACTATATTTTGTTTTCTATAAATTGGGTCGTGCTTTGGATATATGAACATTTCATTTTCTCTCTCCTCATTTTAAAGATTTGATTTTATTATCATTTCTCCTATTATATTGTTTATCAGGGAAAAATGGTTTTAAATTTGAGTTTCGCATTTAGTGGTATTAAAGCAGGGATTAAATTGTTTGCGAACTGCCAAAACTATTTTGTGCATCATGTTTTGGAAGCTAAATAAATTTGAACTTCTTGTCGTCATAAACGATGAAGTCTATTGACGACAAATAGCATGATCACATTGCTAAGTCTAGAGAGTCCTTAGAGGGACAAGGGTCATCCCCATTACCTTTTGAACAGCCTGCACAACCACTAATAGCTTTCTATGGCTATACCTTTGTATGATACTGCATATGCTCCATTCTAGGAGATGATGTAAAAAATGATACAAGATTCGTGAGTTGTAGCGAGTCAGCAGACAACCAATATTGATAAGAATTTAGCAGAGGTAAGAAAGTATGGAGCAAAGACTTTTGACGGTACCATTGATCCATCATAGGTAGACGACTGGCTGAAACATACATAGTGTATTATTATGCGTATGAGGTGTACCCCTAAGAAAAAACTGAGGTATACAACATCTCTATTAGAGAAAGCAGCTTGGAATTGGTGGAAGTCAGTTCCAAACAGCTAGCATGATCCTCCGACATTGACTTAGGATGATTTCTTGAGAAATTTTCCTGAGAAGCATATCCCTCCTTTATATCAGATATAGGAAAAGATTGAATTTTTGCAGCTGAAATAACGAGAGAGGACTATTGTTGGGTACGAGGCAGAGTTTACCAGACTATCTCGTTATCCTCTTGAGGATGTTGACACTGATCAAAAGAGGAGAGACAGATTTGAGAGAAGTTGGAGGTATGTCATTCATAACAGGATTGCGATGAAACCCCCAATGTATGAGATACTGATTGAGGCAGCCATCAGACCAGAGGAGTTAGAAGCAGAGGATGAGAAGAAAGAAAACAGGAAAGAAGGAAAGCGAAAGAAGATTTTCAGATCTAGTTCCACTAGGGGATGCTAGATATCAGAAGCTAGAGGTCAGAGATCTGAGACTAGATGTTCTAGAGGTGTAGGTGGGGGTACTAGATAGTTTAGTGGCAGAGCAGGAGGCTGGAGCAGTTATTCCACTAGGCCTCCTAATTATTTGATCAGAGGTATAGGTACCTTATCGGCGGGGATACGACGTTAGTATGTTATAATTGCCAACAGCCAAGTCATTTTGCTAGAGACTGTCCAGAGCGTAGGGAGCCTCAAGGTGGAGTTGTGTCTAGACAGAGTAGTGTGGGTGAAGCTCATACTATAGCATCGACAGGTAGTGGAAGAGGTTGAGGTGGTCAAGGTTCAGGCTATACTTATAGGGAAGGAGCAGTCTCCAGAGGTGGAGTAGTTGGTTTAGGTGGAGCTAGTGGTTCAAGTAGCGCAGCCATACCAACAGGGTCAGCACCACAGGCCCAAGTTTTTTTATGAGCAGAGATGAGGCTACAGAGGATTCAGACGTGATTACTGGTGCTATTTCTATCTTTACATATACTACTTCAATATTGATTAATCTAAGTTCTACATGCTCTTTTATGAGTGAGTCAGTGGTAGACCATATTGGAGGTAGTATAGAGCGTTTGGGTTATACTACTTTCGTACTGATGCCTACTGATGGTATTATGTTAGTCAGACATAACTTGCGACATTGTGAGCTCATATTTGGCGAGTCGACTTATTTCCCCAATTTTATTATTTTGAGGATGATAGAGTTTGGGATTATTTTAGGAATGGATTGGTTATCCAAGAATCAGGCTATGGTCGACTGTTACTCGAAAAAAGTTGTGATTGAGGTGGATGGTGAGAGACGAGTATTTTTAGTAGGCGAAAGGAAGACTATTCCTTCTTGCCTTATTTCAACTATGATTGCTGCAAGGTTGACACAAGAGGATTGTGATGCCTATCTTGCTTCAGTGGTTGATCTGAATCAACCTAAGTTAGAGGTATGTGATGTGGAGATAGTACGTGAGTATCATAAGGTATTTCCTGACGAGTTACTAGGATTGCCACCACAGCGAGAGGCTAATTTTAGGATTTAGACTGTACTGAGAGTAGCTCCAGTATCTATTGCACCTTATAGAATGGCAACTGTTGAGCTTAAGGAGTTGAAATGACAGTTGGAGGAATTATTAGAGAAAGGTTTCATATGACCTAGCATATCACCTTAAGGAGCACCAGTGTTGTTTGTGTGGAAGAACAGTAGTATACTATTGTGTATCGACTATCGTGAACTGAACAAGGTTACAGTGAAAGGCAAATATCTGTTATTACAGGTAAATGATCTGATAGATCAGTTGCGGGGAGCTGTAGTGTTTCTAAAATTAACTCTAGGTCAAGATATTAGGAGTTGAGAATTGAGGATACTTGATTGAGAAGACAGCGTTCAGGACTCGATACGGGCATTTTAAGTTCACTATTATGCTGTTCAGGTTGACAATTGCACCAGCTGTACTTATGTCACTGATGAATAAGGTATTTTAGCCTTATTTAGATCAGTTTGTGGTTGTGCTTATTGATGATATGTTGGTGTATTCAAGAGACAAATACGATCATCAGAGACACTTATTATTGTGTTAAATTTGGTGAAAGAAAAAGAGTTGTATGCTAAATTCAGAAGATGCAAGTTCTGGATGTCTAAGGTTATCTTTCTAGGAAATGTGATCTCAGCAAAGTGAGTGAATCTAGATCCTAACAAGATAAAAGCAGTTTAGGAGTGGGAACCACTGAAGAACGTGTCTGAGGTACGGAGTTTTTTGGGTTTCATTGCACATTATCGCAGATTTATCGAGGATTTTTAGTGGATAGCTAGACATATGACATCTTTGTTTAGGAAGATTACTCCGTTCATCTGGAATGACAAATACAAAAAAATTTTTTGTCAGTTAAAGAAAATTTTAGTGGAAGCTCCACTTTTGATGTTACCTTCTCAAAGATGTGGATTTGTTGTATAAACAGATGCATCTGGAGCTGGGTTAGGTAGAGTATTGATGCAGCATGGTAGTGTTATTGCATATACTTTATAAAAGTTGTGACCGCTTGAGACTAACTACTCGACACACGATCTGGAGTTAACTGCGACCATTCATGCTCAGAAGGTTAGGCGTCACTACTTATACATGGAGACTTTTTAGATATTTACTAATCATAAGAGTCTCAAGTATGTTATGACACAGCGAGAGCTGAACCTTCGACAGAGGCAGTGGATTGAGTTGTAGTTGTTGATGCATTGAGCATGAAAGAAAAAGGGGATGATGATTCAGTTACTTATTGAGCAGAGTCGTTGTTTGCTTTGTGAGAGATGCAGATGTAGTTAGATTTGATTGAGGATCAAATGTTAGCCAACACAAGAGTTCAACCTCAGATGCGAGAGTTGATTGCTAAACTTTAGAAAGAAGATGAACATCTAATGCAAATAAAGAAGAAATTTGAGCGAGGAAAGGTACATACTTTACACAGACTTGATGATAATGGTGTATTGTATTAACAAGACGGACTATGTGTTTTGGATATTTTAGAGTTGAAGAATGAATTGATGATAGAGGAACATTCATCACCTTTATCAGTTCATCCTGGCAGTACTAAGATGTACCAGGATATGAGAGAGTTGTGTTGGTGGGTACATATGAAGAGGGATATAGCTCAATTAGTTACGAGATGTCTTCATTGTCAACAAATTAAGGCAGAACATCAAACGTTAGCCAAAAAATTGAGACCACTTCAAATTCTAAAGTGGAAGTGGGAGAAAATCACCATGGGTTTTATTATCGGTTTACTGACGATATTTCGATGTCACAATGCTATGTGTGTATTATTTACAGACTGACAAAATTTGGTCATTTTTTAGCTATCCGACAAGAGGATACGTTGGATAGGCTTGTTGGTTTGTATGTTGCCGAGATTGTCAAGTTACATGGTGTTCCTACTTTAATTGTGCCTGATCGTGATCTTAGGCTTACATCGCGATTCTGGTAGAGTTTGCAGGATGCGATGGGTACTTGTTTGAAGTTTAACACTGCTTTCCATCCGCATACTTATGGTCAGTCGGAGAGGATGATTCAGACAATAAGGATATGCTGAGAGCATGTATTCTAGAGTTTGGAGGTAATTGGGACGATCATTTACCTTTGGTTGAGTTTCCATACAATAAAAGTTATCATTCAAGTATCAGGATGGCACCTTATGAGGCATTATATGGGAGACAGTGCAAGAGTCCAGTTTACTGGGATGTTGAAGGTTTGAGATAGATTGAGGGACCAGAGTTGGTTCAGCAAACCCTGGATGAAGTGAATGTTGTGAAAAGATGAATGCAAGTAGCTCAGGATCGTCAGAACAGCTATTACGACTGACATCACCAAGACATAGAGTATGAAGCTAGTGATACAGTTTTCTTGCGAGTTTCAGCCTGGTGGGGTGTTATTCAATTTAGGAAGTGTGGAAAACTCAGTCCTAGGTAAATCGTACGAGATTATTGAGAGTGTGGGACCACTGGTATACAGATTGAGGTTACTAGCGGAGTTATCCTGAATAAATGATGTGTTTTATGTAATCAGTACCGATCTAATCCTAGCCACGTGTTGAGTGCTCCAGAGTTAGAGATATCTGAGGAGTTGACTTACGAAGAGGAGGCTATTCAGATATTAGACCGACATGTGAAACAATTGAGGAATTGCGAGATTCCAATGGTTTTTGTAAAGTGGAGCTTTCATTCACCAAAAGGAGCTATTTGGGAGGTTGAGTCAGATATGAGACATTAGTATCCATATCTGTTTCCAGACTTTACATTAGGGCATTGAGGTATGTTCTGATTTTGAATTTTGATATGATATACTGATATGATTCAGATATCAAATGATATGATTGATTGATTGGTTTTTCTTCAGTTTTGATTTGGTTTAAATTTTGGGGATGAAATTTTCTAAGAGGGGGAGAATTATAACATCCTTGAAATTTTCTTATTAAAATGATGAAAACTAAATGCTTATACTTAGGTATACGAAGGTTGATTGAAGGCTGATATAAGGGCTATACAAAATAACCAAGGAAAACGGAGAAATGCTTGAAAATAGCAAAGTACACGCAGTGGGAGCAAGGTATGCACAATCGTTACGACCACGCGTCGATTGCTGAATTCTGGAAAAAAAATATAAGTTTGCATTGATAGGATAGAACATTCTCGAAAACATTTCTAGGTTCAGAGTAAAACATCAGAGGAAGCTGAGAAACAGTAGAAGAACTTTTTCTTGAGTGAGAGGAAGTGATTTAGCAAGAAGAATCTACAATTCCTGCAAGAATCCAAGTAAATAAGATAAGGTTGATAATAGGTTTACAAAAAGGTTATGAAAACTATACTGATTTGATGATTTAGTATGTTTTCTTTGGAATTGATGCTGGAAATCTTTGTCATTAAGTGTTAGGGACTTGAATAACACCTTTTATATGTTTTATGATAGGTAAATCATGGTAAGAATGGATTTTAAGAAAGATGGTTTATGAAGGAAAGTTGTGGATATGGATGAATTTGTATGCAGAATGATGTTGATTACGTATAGGAGATTCTGTACGATGAGTGCGCGGAGTTTGAGTCAGTGTTTAGATTGCCAATTTTGCTTATATTTGGAGGTAGGTGTTCTTAGGCTTACTAAATTCATTTTTAAGAGAATTCTTATATGTAGGAAGATAGACTTGTTAGGCTTAGATATAAATAAATGTATTTGGCCTATAATGCTGTGATTTGAGGATTGCTAGATTTAGATGAATCAAGTTGAAAATGTGATGAATTGGTTGATTCAGAGTTGATTTCATCTAATCTGGTATGTTAAACATGATTTTTTGGTTTGAGATGAAAGTGAAAGATTGTTAAAAGGCTTGAATTTAATTCTTGTCTTGAATGGATTAATTGATCTGAATGAATGATGCTATGTTTTTTAATATATGTCTAGTTGACATGTAATTGATTTATATTTGTTATCATACTAGTTCTGAGTATATGTTTTCTTATTGATTATGGAAAACATTGAATTGCGTAATCATCATGATATTGCTATTAAAAGGGTGATGATGAATGGATTGTTTCTATTCTTTTTATGATTTTATATGATCCATATTGAGTTGATTTGGTATGCTCATTTGGCTTTATGCCTTACTTGATAATATGTTTATTTATAGTTGACATATGATGAAGTTCATGTTGATGTTAAAAGCATGTGTTGCTTTATTGTTGAGCATACTTTATTGAGTTTGAGATATATGAATGCACTGATCATTCAATGTGTTGCGTTTATTGTGTGACACTGAGATTGATATCCTAGGCTGGGCCTGAGGATTATTCCGAGAGAGATCTCAATGCCGGTCTGAGACCGATAATATTTCGAGGTGGGCTCGATGCCATATTGGGTATGATGTCGTTTTGGGACCGAGGGAAAAATGAAAAGAAAAGCTAAGAAAAGAAAAGGAAAAGAGAGAAATGCCGCGGGGCATATCGCATGTGACTGAATTGTTATTCATATGCACATATCCTATTCGCATTCATATTTAGCATTTGTGACTAGTGCTTCCTGAGATATGAATGCTGGAATGATTGAATATAAGACATATGATGTTTATACATGTGCTTTGGTTGCATATGTTATGTTGAGATACATATTGTGTGCTTATGCTAAATAAGTGTGAATGGTTGAAATTGTATGATTGTATAGCATGAGTTGTGCAAGAGCAAGATCAAATCATCAGCACATCCTCGTACTAACATACTGATTTTCCCTGCACTCATTTTAAAAGAGAATATATGAATTAATGATGTTGTGTAAGATTCTTACTGAGTACTGAGAAATACTCACTGTTTGTTTGAATTATCTAATTGATGCACAGGATGCAGATAGCTGCCACTAGACCAGAGCTGCAGTGACCCTACTCTAGAGCAATATTGTCAGAGGTTGAGCTCCATATTTTGTGTGCTTCCATTTTTTGTGTTGTACATTTTTGTATATTTTTGTAACTATTCATATTTTGGGTTTTGATATGATTTCAAACCTAAACCTTTGCTTTTGCCACTATATTTTGTTTTGTATAAATTGGGCCTTATTTTGGATATATGAACATTTCATATACTCTCTCTCCTCATTTTAAAGATTTGATTTTATTATCATTTCTCCTATTATATTGTTTATCAAGGAAAAGGGTTTTAAATTTGAGTTTCAGATTATATAGGACCATAACATATGTTATTAGGATCAAAGAAAGGTTTTAAACCCTACTTACACAATCTAAGTTGCATTTTTATACATAAAACCTAGTTTAAGTTTGACATAGACATAACTTATACCCTCCAAAACCCATGCTTCCTACCATAAATTCACTTTACAACACGTTAGCATCTCTTAATCACCTTAAGAACAATTAATTTCCTTAGATTCCAAGAAAAACATCAAAACCCTAACATCAAAATTCATCAAATGGGAAAACCTATGACTTAAAGGAGCATTAAAAAAGGTAAGGGAAGCTCATCTAAGCCAACAATAAAAAATGATTTTACTCATTTTGTAAGTAAAGAGAATGAAGCTTACTTTAATCTAATGTTGAGTAGTGAATAATTGATTAAGAGCTTATTTTTCACTATAATATGGTGAGATTAGTTAGTTTAGAAATTGAACCTACTTTTGATCATGTTAGAATCAATTATTTTGTGTTTAGGAAGGTTCTCATACATGAGGTTTATATTGGAGATGTTTTATATTAATATGACACATCACATTGATAAGTTTGGTGAGCTTTGTATATCGTTTATGGTGATAGAAAGGATATTAAGTTTATAGAAAACAATTTACATGAGTTTTTTTATTTGAGATTTCCTAGATATAAATGTTTAGGAAGTTTTGAGTATTTAGAGGAAGAAGAAAATAATGAATATTTGACTAATAGAGACTTGGTTCTTCAAAGTAGTATGAACAAATTTTTTATGATTAGGTGGATTTTTTCACAATCTTGACTAGTTAGGATCGGTAAGGAGTTGGACTGCAACTCTTTTAGTATAGAATAAGAATGATACATAATCCTCTCATTATAGCAATTACACTGAAAGTTAATACTCAAAGTATCTTGAGAGGTATGAACTTTGAGATTATATACCATGTGTTATGGAAAAACTCAGTAAACTTATTCTATATGGTTATATCACATATGATAAGAAAAATGGTGTTTATGTTTTAAAAGAATTACAAGATGCAGTGTAGAGAGAGGAGGTCAGACATGCCCTTTGGAGTTGTCCTCACACACATATTTGAGAGGTGTGGTGTTGATTTGAGTCAATCCAGAGGAACTAAGGTGCATATTAATCAGATTGTCGTTCACACCTATATGAGGATGATGAAGTGCTACTATAAGGCTATGGATTTTGGTTGGCTATTTTACAAGTTCATAGCTTGTGGTACTTTACTAAAGGATGGATCTATATATCATGCTTCTGGTATAACACCTCCATCTCTTCAACCAATAACTTCTTATAGTGGAGCATGACTCTTCACGACAACACCAAAACCACCCATAGCACCTACTACCTCTACTTCTCCTCCTCTAGTTCAGACTGTTTATGCTCCTATTAGTTAAGTGATACTTGAGACACTGACATCGCTTAAGCAAGAAATTGAATATCTAAAAGGTTTGATGACAAAGATTTTAGACAAATTGGGATGTAAGTTGGATGACACAGAGTATCTTCTCTACTACCATGACCTGATAAGTAGGCTAGAGAGTCATCACACACCACTATGTTATAGGGGGGACTTTACACATGCTATTTACAAAGAACATGGTCCACCTCTACCATGACCATCCTTGTCTTCCCACCTGACCTATATTGCATTTAGTTTCTCATGTTTCTCATGACCACATTCTCTATCTCATTTTGATTCAAACTTTCTGCTCTTATACTTTTTGGTTTTGTATTTTGTTGCTTCTAAATATGTTGATGAATGTTTAGTATGTTATTTGACGATTCTCACCTAGTTATTATTATTCTTCTCTTAAAAAGGAATAAAAGGGGAGATAATGTAATCATGAGAAACAATATAAGACATATAGAAAGAAGGATGAGATAATGGCACAAAGGGAAGATAATGTAATCGTGTGAAACAATATAAGACATATCGATCAAAAAGACAAAAAGGGAAGTGAAAGAAGTAATACAAAAAGGGGAAGAACAATGATAACACATAATTGTACTTTGTAGATCGATACTAAACCTGGGGTAATACTTTAGTCTTGATAAAAATTTCTTTTTATGTTAACTTGAAAATCTTCCATCTCTTTTAAGAGTTTTTTCATTATAAAAAAGGAGAATATTTTTGGATCAAAGGTGATTAGCATTTGATTCCCTCACTTAGTTTTGAAAATGTGATAACTCGTAAAATCAGTAAAGATTGATTTGCAAAATGAATATATAAAACTAGATAGCACTAACATACGCTTTGCTCAAGCACAATGTACATTATACATGAAGGGATCCATATGGAAAATTCCTATTTAACATCAGAGATGTCTCATTTGAGATTAGTGTTCTGCCTTCAAGATGAGTGAAAGATACAAAACCTAGAACAAATAGTAATGTACGTTACTAGAAGGATGGAAATGTACTTTATGCTACTCAATGTTGGGATTTCTACATTTCTAAAACCTAATAGCTGTGGAAAATCAACACAAAGACACATAGTAACACGTGCAAGATCACATCAAAATCAATTATAACAATATAATATGGCAAAAAAGAAAGACTAGTCAATAAAAATCATAACTTTAATGAAAAGAATGGATCTTTACCTCTCTTCTTGTGTGGCCATATATGTGGATTCAAAAAAAGTAACTATAGCCCTGAAATACTTCGAGACTACCTTCTTTCATTGCTTTAAGAACTCTAAGTGTTGTCCTTTTACAAAAATAACACATCAACCAAAAGATAGTTGTACTAGCATAAATGTATAATTGAATTCACCTTATTTTTTAACTTTGAATGCAAAGCTCATGAAACAGAATGCACCAATGTTTTGATTTCTTGGAGAAAAGGTGAAGAAATCAAAGGGTTGCTCTTCCTTCTGGAGGTTTCACCAAATCATGTAAGAAAGAAAAGAAGAGTGAAAATTAGGGTTTTAAAAATCTCTTTCTCTCTTTTATCATGGCCATATGACCTTTTTAATTAGGACTCCTAATTCACTTTGAATAAAAATTAAAATCTTTTAATCCTATCTGAAGTGATTGGCCAAATTTTAAGAGGATTAGGATAGGTTTATGCTTTATTTTTCGCTCTCTTTTATCTTCTTTTAAAAGAAGATAAGCTTCCTATTTTATCTCTACATTTTTCTCTCACCTTTGTCCTAACTTAAGACAACATTATCCTACTGATTTTGTTGTCTTAAAAACATGCATAGGATTTCCAAAAATTGAGATTTATCCATTCTGGGCCTAATTACTAAAATTGGCTTAATTGCCCAATCTAGCCCGTTGACCAGAATTTGACCTAAGGTGAAATTCCCAAAATTCCCTTTTAATTATCTTTTTTACGTGTGCAATCTGTAGGACTATTTAACAGTGGTAATCAATTTAAGAATTCATATCATAGGCAGTCTCTAGTAAGACACTATGATCATTGAAAATTAAATAGCTAACGAGCGATGCCAATAGTCTCACTACAACTCAAACTCTTCCCTTGACCTCTGATATCATGATTTGCATAAGGCATCTCTTTAACATCCCTATTAAGTGATAAATCACTTTCTTAATCTCTATGAAAAAATTGATAAGTTCAAATGAACTATCTAGTCATTTCATTTGGGTGCAGCCACACTCTTCCCAATCTTGTCTATTAAGCGGCTAATGATATCTTCTCTCATTATGAGAGGGTCAACCCCTTCACCTCACTCATACTTTTACTCCTAATCCATGACATACCCAGTTTTACCCATGCTTGTCAACCTTTTATAGTTACGTGAGGTGTAGTCAAAGTACACTAGAAATCACAATAAAAGACACTGTGATTTTAGCTCTAAGGACAAAAATTTGAGATTGCAAGAGATATACTAATTTTTAGTATTATCATCAATAATCCATCTCCAAATACAATGTCCCACATTGAACCTATGAACTTTGTTAAATATCACATACTTTTGAGCCGTAGGACATGATCACTTACAAATCTCATACTACTCTTAATTCATTTCCATTCCCATGAAAACATCTGACTAGAGAAACACATAATGCTAATATCAAAACTTCCAGCTTCTACTATCAAGGTCCTCAACCTTGATACCTAAAGTGTTTAATTAACATTCTTGGATATTTCATCATAGCACAGGTCAATACATGAAATGATAAAATAATACCTCATAATAGTACTAATGCATAAAAATAGGTACATACAATGCATTGGAGCTAGGGCTCACACTAACACTCAAGCCATAACTAAATGAGACTGAATATGTCATGATCGTGATGGGTATTCTACCTGAAATTGACAAATTTAAAAAAAAATCTAGGAAGGCTTTTAATGTATAGTAAAGGAAGAGGATAACGTACGTTAAGGTGGCAACGTATGTTAATGGCTCTAACACTGCATTAAATGCAAAGGCATTTAAATTCCAATGGACACATTTATGAGTGTATTAACTCTAAACTCAAGTGAGCGATATATAAACCCTTGAAAAAAGTTAAAAAGATGCTAATCGGGTTCCTAATAAGAAAATCTGGAAGATCCTTTATAAACCATGATACAAGTGAGTCTTAGACACAAATGTCAACTAGAACTATAATTATTAGTGACTCATTGCATAGAGAATTCGTAGCAATTTCTAATGAGTAAAATCGCTAGGTTGGTTGTTGTTTATTACTTTTATGATAGTGAATTGTGATAGATTTTTCACTTAGCTTGAAAGTTACTTGTATAAAAGTTCTCACTTAGCTAAAAAGCAAAGTGTAAGAGGAAAACTATAGTGAATATTTGGAAATCCTTAGTATTGGTGCTGAGGTAGTGGAGGTAGGCAAGTTAAGTGTTGAACTACTATAAATTCTATGTTCATTGTTCTCTTTTACTGTGCATTTGTCAAGTGTTTGATCATATTCTACAAAGAACCCAAAAATTAGAGCATAGGCGGTTCAACCTCCTTCTCATGTATCCTATAGTTCTATTATAATATTCACTAAATAAAAATGATAAAAAAATGCCTCATTGTAATAATCATGAAAAGAGTACAATGTATACTGGTCTAGACCTAACACAAATAAAGACCACATTCAACCATGAACTATAAATAGAGAGTTTGAACATCACCAACAAAGCTACCCAAAGACAAGGCAGGGTCCTCCATTCCTCTTTACATCTTCCAAGTAGGAAGTGAAATTCCTCCTCTAATGCCTAACCTTTTTACGATGGTAGCACACACTGTCCTTATCGTTCCTCGTATTGGATTTAGACATTTTTTCCTCCTTCTTACTAAAAGACTCAGACTTGTTTCAACTAGTCTTAGGCTTTTTGGCTTTCTTCTTCCTCTTATCTTTACACTTCCTAGAGGTCTACTTGTTTCGCACCAATATCATGGGTTTGGTCTTAAAAATATTTTCTTCGGTCTTCTTGAGCATTTCATAAAGCTTAGTGACTGACTTATTCATGTCATGCATGTAGTAATTCATCACCTTTCCATAGTTGATCATCTAGGTTATCAAAATTGTGCACTCAAAGAATCAAATTAAAGACAATAATCTTGTTTACATAATATAATTTGGGTTCTTAAAACTCATTCTTGATAATAATAAATCAATAACAAACAATCTAACTCTTAAACTTTTGTTACATGATTTTCTATTGGTTCCATCAAAAGAACAAGCTTTTCTATTGGTGTCATGAAAAGAACAAGCCAATTTCAACTTAAACCACATTCATATTTAAATCCTTATAAACATAAATAAACAAACAATTAACATGTATAAAAAATACCATGAATTAGAATACAAATTAATTAAATGACATATACACTCAGTATAGATGACATATCAACATGTATATATCATTATGAAATAAATAGTATCATATAAACCATGTATTCATAACATTATTCATATGATTAATCTAAACCTAAACTATTTATCATTAATCAAGCAACAAAAAGAATGAAGAAAACCATAACAAAATCCATAATATTAAATCAAATTATGATTTTATGTTTTTATAACCATCTTGTCTAACTAAAACACAAAACAAATTTTCAAAATTCTTGGGCATATATGCATACGGTTATACAAGAAAAACACATCAAACCATGATCTTAGTCCAATTATGATTCATGTTTTGTTTAATCTTCTTGTCTATTTAAACACAAATGAGTTTCTCAAATTTTAAGGTATATACATATACATACACAACCACCAATCAAAATGATGAAAAACATACAAGTTCATAATCCTAAACAATTTATGAATTGTGTTTTGCTTAATCATGTTTTTTGAACAAACACAAACAAGTTCTTCAAAATTTTTTAGATACAAGTTAATTACATGCCATAATAAAACATAGTTCTTTGATTTTAATTTGATCAAAAATTTAAAGATTCAATCTTCAATTATATCACACAATAAAAAAATCAGAAGAATGTAGAATTTTATTTCAAGCCATGACTAACAAACACAATAAAATCAACAATACCAACAAAACATTCATTCTAGCCTTTTCCATGCAATTTTTCAATTGGTTTCTAACAATTTTAAGTTTAAAGTCATATCCTCAATCATACAAAACTAATTTCAACAATATATATGACATGGCTCTGATACCACTATTGGGAAATTGTTGATTCCTAAGTCTAACCTCTAAGGTGCAGAATTTCAAAATTTTTAGGTTTGACATACAATAAAATCTTTAAAACAAAAACATTGAAGAGTTGGAATAAGATAATTTAACTCTTTTCTTTGCTCAGATTCACGTGAAATTTGGTGTTGATGATAAGGGACTACACTTGGGTGACTACCCTCTACTCTCACACATAAAATGTAAAATGAAAACAAAGGTAGTTGTGACGCCAAAATGTACAAATTCTTTTTTTCTATAAATTCGATTTTCTCGCTATATATATATATATTTTTTAAATGAAATTACCACCACAAGAAATAAGAAGATTCGCAATGAATAAAACATGTGTGATCATATATAAATGAAATCGATGTGGCAAACATGCATTTAGTTTAAACCAAACCCGATACAAAAGAGTGAAATA
>CANYCX013447867.1:0-12433 GCA_948193385.1 Breynia disticha f. nivosa | reverse complement strand
CTTACTATGGTTATGGCATCTGTGCTATAGATTGATGAAACTAGTGAAAACATGAAAATATCAAATTGAGAATCATGATGTTGTGCTGTTGTCGCAAGAACTTACGAGGAATATAGTATGAAAAGGGAAAACAATATGAGAGTGAAAAGTATGAGATAAGTGAAATTTGAAGTTAGAGTTTATGCTGACGAGATTATTATCGTAGTGAGAGAAAGTATTTGAAAAAGGGAAAGTGGAAATGGTTGAATAATTGAGAATTTTGAGGTAAAATTCTTGAGGTTTGCTCTTGTTCGTCTCTTTTCTTTAGCGTAATTCCAAGAGTATCTATTGATTATGGAAACGATTGTTAGTTTCCTATATCCTTTTTCTTAACCAAGGTAAAATAGTTCGTCTATTTTAGTATTTATCTCGTATATCTAAATTCCTTTCTTGTTATCTACCTTGGGCTTGTTATCCACCTTAAGTTGGCATTACTAATAGAGCAAAGAGCATGAACATAGAGATATCTATGAGTGATATTGATCAAAAATTGAGAGAGCTATCATGAGAAAAACATAATAGTGTTTCTATTACGGATTATGAATTTTTATTATATATAGGATGTGAATTTTGTTTGTGATAAGAGACCTTGGTTTTGATAAGTTAGAGTGAAACTGATGAGCACTTATTTCAGTTGAGAGTGAAACCACAATTAACAAGCATATTCTTATGCTATTAACTAGCACGGATAGTGTTTTGATTTATCCCTTGATTATGAGTTGTTAGAAAATAAAGCCAGGTTGACTTACGAGTTCTTTGATTTGAAATTTCGGGGACGAAATTTTTTAAGTGGGGGAGAATTGTAACATCCCAGAATTTAAATGATGGAATTGCTGAATAACAATAGATAATACATATTGAAAATGATGAGTTATATGTTTAGGTTCTGATCCAAATGAACACAAATGAACACATTCGAACATGACCATAATCAGAAATGAACACCTATGAACATATATGAACATGGTAGTAAAGTACACGTGGTGGAGGCCAAAGTACGCGCAGTCGGCACTACCACGCGTACTTCACATTCCACCACGCGTGGATTGCTGTTTCCCTAAAAAAATATAAAACAAACAATCGAGAATTGCACAGAAACTTTCCTGTGGCCCCCAAATTCGACTATCACTTACATATATTCTCCCCTTTCGTCAAGTGACACTCGAACTTGGAAATCAAGTTTTTGATATAAAATAATTTGAAATAGACATAAAGGAAATAAGAGTGAAGGAAATAAGAAGAAGCTCATCTTTCATAAATATGTGCATCTCATTTCTTCAACATGTTTACAAATTTTTGCGAAGACCTAGGCCCAATAGAATATGAGGTGTACAAAATAGTTCAGGTTATGAAAGAAAAAGAATCTAAATGATCCTATTTCGATAATAACCTGACAAAATAAAATTATGCACTATGTATGCCTGTCATGTACAAAATAAAATATCCCGACATAGTGCACCGCCCACCTCGGTTTCTCTCCTTACAAGTCCTAAATTTAAGCAGTAGCAAACCACCTTTGCGTCCAAAAGTTATCCTCCTCAAGTTCCTGCCCACACGACAGGTATGATACACAATGAGTTGCGAAAATCAATAAGCCACATTTACCAAATGGACAACATCGTTTCATTCATAACATTCATAACAACAATAACACATATACATAGCAATCCAAGGGTTATATTTATTCCAACCATAACATGTTAGCATATTCTCACTAAGTCATTTTCATAAGTACATTCACACATGTTCATCTTGCATAAACATAGCATTCATACATCATTTCATTCATTTGTTAAAATCATAACACTTAGTTAAATAATCATACATGTGATATAACCTACATTTAATACTTATAAACCCAAAGGAAATAGTTAAGAACATCCATGATCAATTGGAACTCAAATGAACATGTATAAACACATAAAATTTCAAGTGTTTGGCCCCCAGATTGGTAGTCACGTTCGTGGCTCACTTAACCCTAGAAAAAAACCCTTAAAACCCTAAGTTTTTGGTGTCCAGAATGGCCACCACATTTGTGGTTCAATCAACCATGTTCGTGGTTGCTGAGTTTCTTCAAAATTGGTGACCAGAAGACTAACCACGTTCATGGTTGATATCAACCACGTTCCTGGTTCAATCAACAACGTTCGTGGTTGTTTTGTTTCCTTAAAATTGGATTCCAGAAACCCAACCACATTCGTGGTTGATATCAACCACGTTCGTGGTTGCTTTTCTGCCCAAAATTGGCCAATTTCCATCTTTACTTAGCCAATTTTACAACCCTTTCAATTCCCATACATTAGGCAACCAATTCATAGTTCAAGACACATCAAAATCAATTCTAAACACTTAGAAATATCACTATTAAGATCATATTATGATACATATATCAACATAGCATAATCAATCTAAAGAACATATGAATGGTTCACAAATTCATAAGATTTCACTCATACGAAAGAGCAAAATTCATATCAACAATCAATCTATATGAATCATAACTATTCATAGCAAATCACAAACTTTCAGAAAGTAAAAATAGGGTTATAACCATTCATCATTTCATACCATCAACTAAGAATACAACCATCAAGCCTCATATCATCATTTTAAGGATGTCACAATCCAGAATGGCATGAATGAGTGAATGCTAATGCACCTTCCCACATGATTGTTTATGATATCAATCTTTTCCATTTCACCCATACTTGGCCTTAATTATAACGTTTGCAAACAGGCCTCGTCGGTCGAGAGTATCGTGGTTATAATTACTATGGACCATAGATTTAAACACCCTTACTTGCCCTGAATAATGCCCATACTTGGCCAGGCACGCTCGAACACTAAAAAGTGATCTGAGACTTCCATAGTGCCCCGATATAGCACATATCAAGTACTATCCCTTAAATTACGCTCCCAATAGCCATAACCACTCCCTCATTTTCATTACGCTCCCAAAAGCCATCATTTTAATTATATGCTCCCCATGAGCCCAATATGGATGCATGATATATGAATCATCATATAATACAATCATGCATGTTCATGCCATGCTACATCATCAAATGTGGAATTCAACCACAACCATCCCAACATACCATAACATAATTACACATATTCATACCAAGCAACAATATATGTTCAAGTCGTACTTAATATTCAATGATGTCTTGCCAATAACATAATCAACACAATTCTCACAACTTTCCCAAATTAACAAGTATAGCAAATGAATATGGTACAAAGACAGGCAACCTCAAGCACACACATACGAAATCATCACATTTTGTATCTCATAAACTTATAAGCATTCCACAAGCACTCAACACATTATACCACACTCAAACCAAACATTTCACAATCAAGGCATACACACAAGGTTAGTTGCAGTCATGTGACTTACCTTTTCACGAATCCACTTAATTGGCCGGTTGTGAACTTCCCTCATCGGGATTCTCATTTCCTATTAACATGATCATAATTTCATATTAATTACATATTCATAAAACCTAACAATGATAACAATGAGTGAGTATTTATGTTCATTCAAGGTATTCTTTCCTCTTTCTCTCTCCTCACCTGAATTAACCCATTTACCACCATTAATGGTTTATACAAACCACTTAACCACCAAATTTAATTATTAACCTAACTACTACACCTTCCACTAATGCACTTATTAATGTTTTATTTGTTCCTATAAGTGTAGTTAGGTCAGTTATGATATCTTTAGGTTTCCCCAACACTCTAACATCTTTAATCAAGATTCTCTCTCACAAACCCCCACATTTTTTCTTAATCTTCCTTCAATCTTCCTCATAATACCTACCCAAAGAAATTGACACTAAAAATACTACCCATAGACCACAAAAAAGATTACCTAAGCAACAAAAACTTAGTAGAATGTCCGGGCACAAAACCCTAATTTTCGTCAATTTGAAGGGATGGTTTCCTTTTGATGTTTTTGGATATCTAAGCCACAAAAGAACATGAAAGAAGGTTACCAGTAGGTCACATATACATTAAGCTTTCCAACGAGCTATTATACGCTCAAATCGGAGCTTTAACAAGCGATAACTAGCGTCAAAAAACTAGGATAGGAACAATTAAGGGATTCACAAGAAGAATACTTACTGAAGCTAGATTCCCAACTGATTTCGGAGCTTCCAAGCTTAAGATTTGTTAGGAAAAATGCTGGTTAGGGTTGGAAAGTGATGGAGAGAAAAAGTATGGAGGAGAAAGATGAGTGTCTTGTGTGGTGGAGAAAAGATGTCACATAGGCTTTATATATTTATCGGGTTGGACGGTTTTGCCCCTTTGGCTTTTTCCGTCGCTTCACTTTCCCGTTTAAATTAATTATTCCCATTTTTGGTTTTTCTCCAATTTATACTTCTCTCCTTTCCTCGACTTTAGATTTTATACTTTTCGCAAAAAAATTATTTGTATTATTATTAAATATTTTATGTAAATTTCGAAGTAAAATGTAAAATAGAGGGCGTTACATTTCATTTACTTACTTTTCTTCCCAGAGAAAAAGAACAGAAGAAAGAGCTGAGGAAAGGAGATTTAGAGCAGAGAAGATGATTTTAGTTTTATTCTTGCAATCAATCATCTTGAGTTGATAAGGAGGATCTTGACGGCTTTGGAGTCGTATTTGAGCTGTATTTGTTAGTTGATTTTGCTTGTTTTGAGGTAAGTGTTCTTACGCTAACTAAACTGATTCGTAGACTATATTAATTAGGATTTTTTATAAGTAATGATAGTTGGCCTATAATGAATTACTGAGATTGCTAGAGTTAGACGAATCAGACTGAAAGTGAATTGAATGAATGGATTAATGATAAGTTGAATTGGATGACTTATGATATTGAAAATGATATGTTTGTTAAATGTTGCCCTATAGATGACATGATACCTATGTGGTATGTTTTGATTAAGATAACGTGATATTGTACCTGTGTGGTATATGATTATTATGTGATATTGATATGTTTTCTTTGTTCTTACTGTGTGTCATGAACGATATTAAATAAAGCATGATAAAATGAACCTGTGTGGATATGATCTGCTCTGTGTGAGATTTACTACGTACAAATATGAATAATTGTCATATTGATTCCATTCATACATTTCCTTATCATATATTGTGTGACACGAGCCTGTGTGGCGACTTTTATGATATTCCTGTGTGGACTTTCCTGTGTGGATAAAGGACTTACTGTGTGTTGTCCTGGAGTGAGCTGTGTGCGGTCCGAAACCTCTCCTGTATGGTACAGAGGTATTATCTTTGTGGACTGAGCTGTGTGCGGTCCAATAACTGGGTCATCCTGTGTGGATTTACATTAGCATTTCATATCATACATTTACATTCATATATGTATAACGGTATGATTCTGATCCTGTATGGACAATTGAACCTGTGTGGTTTGTATATATATATTATCCTATGTGGATGTTAAGCTGTGTGATTATATAAATATATGTTATCCTGTGTGGATGTTAAACTGTGTGGTTCGTGTATGCTACCCTGTGTGGATATAGATCTGTGTGATCTGACTTGCTATTTCCTGTGTGGATTATTGATCTCTGTGTGAGATAGAACCTATGTGGTTCAATAATGTTGTGTGCTATCTGCCTACTGTTCTGTGTGAACTGCTTATTATCACTACTTGTGTGGTTAGATATTTTGTATGAATTGATCTGTATGGTCTAAAGACTGTGATGTGCTATATTAAGTGATTGTGTGATCTAACTGAGGCTGGGTGCTAGCTTATTGTAATGATGTGTGCTATATTGAGATATTATTGATCCAGTTGTGTTAGATAAATCTGTGTGGTTGATAGCTGTGTGTTGTTTAGTATCTGTGTGAATTGTTTGACTGGCTTACGGGGATGTCATAGGGAGAAGATAAATAGGCATGTCCTCGTGCTAATTCATATTTTTCCCCTACACATCATTTAAGTTATATAAGCTAAGAATTCTTACTGAGTATATTTTATACTCACCCCGTTTATTGTTTAAATGATTGTGCAGGTTTAGCTGTGAGACTCAAAATTAAAACCAATATTTTCCAAATATTCAAAACTACTCCCGATTTTAATTTCAAATTTCAAAAATGTAAAATTATTTATCAAACATTTCTATTTATTTTCAAAATAAACATGGATATAGAAAAGAGTTATTAAACAATACAATATGAAATGTAAAAATAAAATATATTTCTTTTAAACATCTTTTCAGAACAACCCATGTTTGCGAAGTATGTGCTCGAATCCTCCTCACGGCAATCCAGTTATACCTGCACAATCATTTAAAACAAACAAAAGGGGTGAGTATAAATATATACTCAGTAAGTGTAAGCCCAATTTAAGTTTAAATGAAGCGCAGGGGTCCAGTTAGCACAGGTGTGCTGATGAACACGAGGTCGCATTCATCCCTTCATCCCCAATATTCAAATACTTTAATGGAACACGAGTTCATTTGTATTCAAGGTCAATATCCAACACGATGACGTGCTGGTCAGTACAAAGATGTACTGAGTTACTAACTTTCCATTTCCAACTTTGTTTCAAATATATTTCCAGAATATCATTTGTATTATATGTACAATCAGACAAGCAAGTAGACTCACACAAGAGTCATAATCATACCAAGGTATATACATACTCAACATATCAATCGTCAATCTCAATTTCATTCATCAATAAATAAATATCAGTGCAACCAGATTTCATAGAAACAATACACAACATAAGAAGCATACACTGATAATAAACATCTCGTAGAAGCATTCATACATCAGAAGCACGAATCAAACATGCTATAAATGAATGTCAGTCACAATGTGAATATGAATGTTATGCAATTATGCAATCGCATACAAATGCTGCCCCGGGGTCTTCTTTTCTCCTTTTTTTTTCTTTTTCTTTTCTTTTCTTTTCATATCATTTTTCCCTCTGTCCCAGACTGGCATCGTACTCAGTACGGCATCGAGATCTCTCTCGGAATCATTGGTCCCAGACCGGCATCGAGCTCTCGCCCGGAATCATCAAGCCCTGCCTGTATCTCATATCCGTGTCACACAATAATGCAACACAATGAATGATCAATGCATTCATATCTCATATCATGTTTGCTCAACATGCTCAATAAAGCAATCAAAATGCTTTTTCATATTAACATCTCATTTTGTAAATCAATCAAACATCTGGAGCATGTAAATCATTCATATATTAACCAAACGTTATTATATCAAATAGAGCATACAAAACTCAATTAAATAGAGTTCATAGATAACAGTAAGGCAAGTAATATCAACATGCCACATAATCTTATAATCAACAAGTTCCAAAGAACTTATCATACAAAAGAAAGCAACTAAGCTTTACAAATCATCAACCAAATATCAACCGTAGTCATAAGATCAACTATATACCAATCAAGATAAATATATGGCATCCAAGACAATCATATCAAGAATCCATCCATACACTTCATTTTCCATATTCTCATGTTCAATATGATACAAAATTAACCATAATGAACATCATCAACTATATATCAACTAATGACATAATACCACATTCTATCCATTTTACATTCTTTTCATTCAAATCAATTATGAACCAATCATAGATCAAATAATCATATGCATTATAGTTCATCTAAAATCTAGCTAAACTCAGCATATCATTATAGGCCAATTCTGAGATAAGCCTAAAGAAATAATTTACGAATCCATTCATAAGTGTAAGGACACTTACATGTAAGCATTAAACACTTACCTCGAAGAGCAACAAAATCAACAAAGCTAATCACAGCTCAACAACGACTCCCAAGTCGTCAAGATCCCCCTATACGTAAAGAATTATATAAAATTTATGAATGAATTAGTATCACATTCATTCTTGACTTATCATTAGCAAAACAAGGTTTATCAACTTCAAATCAACCATCTTTCACCATTTTCCTTTACTTAATCTTGCTAAGTTCCATCCAATTAAGATATACCTTTACTAAATCATATCCTTAAGAATTAATCATGTTTTTCTCATGTAATTACATATATTTCCAGCAGAAATTTCTATTCAAACACATGTAATTCCTACGGTTGATAATTCTAGCAATCAACTTATTGGCAACCTTAACTTAACCCCTAGATTTTCACTATGTATCATCAATTCTTCTTCCTCAAATCATCCTAACATAAATAAGCTATCAAGTTCATGTTTCTATGCATAATTAACATCATTTCCAGCAAGTTAAATTCCTCTTACCATCATTCAAACTCAGCATATACAAAATATCAACCTTAAGTAAACCATGAAACCTTGGTATCATCTTACCTTAACCAACTTAGAATGAAGGATGGCAAGAATTACTCTCCAAATCACTTCCTCTGGATGTTTTCTCACTCTTCTGCCCTTCTTTCACATTTTCTTTGCAGGAAGGATGATTAGAAGGTTTAAGAAGAGTCTTGCGTCTTAATTGCTTACAATTTTATATTTTTTCCCGAAATCAGCACAGCACGCGTGGCGGTCGGAAAGAACGCGTGGTCGTGCCCACACCGTGTTCTTTTGTGCCCACCGCGCGTACTTTCAATTTTCAAAATTTTTTGATTTTTCTTTATTTATTTCATGTCAACCTTACGTCAAACTTTCATATACCTTTATATATTGATGTTTACACATTTATTTGACTTCATTTTAATATGAAAATTTTTCCAGGATGTTACATTAGCAGTATTTCGCGGGAAGGATTCGAGCACGTATTTGAGCAAACTTGGATTATTTGTAAATAAATATCTAAAGTGAATTTGATTGAGTGTATTTCAACTATATTGATTGTAAAAGTTGATAAACTCTTTTCTATATCCATGTTTGTGTTCAAAGGTTTGGAAATATCAGATAAATGATTTTACATTTTGAGATTTGAAATTTAAAATCGGGAATGGTTTTGAATATTTGGAAAATAATGGTTTTAAGTTTGAGTCTCACAATATGTGTGGATGAGATTGCATGTTGCCATGGATGTTCATTCATCTCATTACATATTGCAAGCATTATATGAGCATGACCATAAGAAAAGGGAAAGGGGGCATTGGCCTAGAAAGTGGAGCAAAAGCTCATGGCCATATGGAAGCAAGAGCAAAAGCTCATGGTTGTATGAAAATGAGAGCAAAAGCTCATGGCTTTGATGAAAATTTAGAGTGAGAGCCTGTGGTCATATGAAAAATGAGGGCGAGAGCTCTTCGATCATAAAAAGGAAAGGATTGACCTCGATCTGTGCATTATTATGTGTGTTGCATAAGCATGCATGAGGCATAATAAATCATTGTCATTTTTATGAACATGAGACTATGTATGATTAACATACGTTATCTTGTTCTCTATAACGTGTGCTATTTGTGTGTACAACAAAGGTTAAGACTTGTATAGTAGGAGATTATAACATACGTTATTGCTAGGTTTTATTATGATTAAGATCAGGTTAGGCATAACTGATTTCTTTAGCAAAATAGATCAAGAACAACCACAACAAAACTAAGATCCATGCATCATACGTGTGAACTAAATAAATTAGTTTATGGTTTCATACCTTAATTCTATTGCAAGTATGATTCGAGGTGGAATATAATTGCGTAACTACTGTATAAGACATGTTTATACAACCTTCAAGTCACCAAAACTCGTGTCACAAAGGAGCTAACATATGTACCTCCCTCTAGCTCACACATACACGAATAGTACTTGGGCAGCCTTAATTTCATCTAAGAAGCATTGAGAATAAAGGAAGAAGTGTCTCCTTTTATATCTACACGTCCAAAAGTCCTAAAGGAGAGAGGAAAGATAAAAATCCTAGGAATTTGCACTTATCCTTCCTTCTTCTTATCCTAGCCAATTTCCAGTTAGATAATAACTCAATTTTAAGTTCAAATATAATTTAGATCAGATTAGGATTACTAAGAAAATAGGTAAATCCTATCTTTAAGGTGGAACACATTTTGGACACATTTTATGCCCTAAATGTGTTATATCTTATCTTAACCTTATCCTTATTATAATCTTATCCAATCTCTTAATTTTTAGTCTTTAATCCCACTTTGATTTAAATTCAAATTTTGAATCTTAAATCAATTATGATTAAGCCTATAATTATAATAGATAATTAGGACAAAGATTCCTCTTGCACAAGGCACACATTTTTGGACATTATTATCCAAACATGTCCTAATTCTTATCCAACTAGGATTCTTACATCTTCATGATTAACTTCCTAATTAGTGTATAATTGGAACTAACCATAAATGGTTGTGTACTATGTGTCCATTTTACACATTTTCAAGCTTCTTATATTTGTCCCTAATATGGTCCAAATATTCGTCTGAAATTAGAAATACCAATTTTTCCCTTTTCAGACCTAGCCTTCACATGCGATCCTATAAACCCATTTAAAGTTGTCATTAGGAATAATTAATTCTTAAAGTTCATACACAAACTCTAGCAAAATGCTATGATAATCCAAATTAAATGAGGATGTTGTGACATCTGTTTGACCTGAAGCAATCTTTCATAGTCCTTTATCCTAAATGTTGGAATTACATAAGGCATGGAACAGTCATCCTTATTTGCAAATTCCTTTTCTTGATTTTCCAATGACATTAAATCATTTCAGATAAATAATGAAAATCATTATTTCATTTGGGTGTGGCCACACTCTTTCCAGTTCACTAATCAAGTAGTCAAGAATTTTCTCTTTTTTGAGAGCGAGTAATCCCTTCACTTCTCTTATGCTCTCTAACATGAGCCAATGCATACCTAATCATACCTATAGATGTCACTCTTTTATGGGTAGTTAGGCGTATGTTAAAGCATACAAAAATCCTTTTAAATTTTCATAGAGATTTCAAGTTTATGATTTGCACATGAGAACTACTTATGACTCCAAACCATGTAGTTATTCTTATTGGTCGGTCTAAACCAAATATCATGTCCTAGACATGTATCTATGATTTCTGGCTGACATCCCATGTCCTTGTGTTCTGTAGGACTGAACCCACTTAGTTAGAAAGAGCATGCTAGTCTTAATTCTTCTATTATTCTCATAGTAGTGACTGACTAAGGACGTTTAGAATGAAATCTCTCGCTTCAAATGTTCTATAAGCATATGCATCACATATGTCAACTTAAGCATCAAAATATTCATTCATGGAATTCTATTCTTTCTTTGCGCACAGATGTAATTGAAAGATAAAATTAAACGTCTTAACTAATGAATGTAATTGACAGACAATGTTTGGAACTAGGGCTTATACCAACAAGCTCCCACTAGCACTAGGCCCAAGTATGTTTAGCACAAATTTAAGAGATACTACATATCCTCTCATGTTGAAACAGAGACAATTGTCATGTCAATAATCAACTGCATTATTATTGATAACATTTTGTTTGATCTTTGAATCTATCACTTTAAGTAACAATTTCTGAATTTTAGTTTTGACTTAGGATGTGACCAAAACTCCATAGCCTGTGCATTGAATGAGAATGTATAGTGTCTCAAATATTTAAGTAATGGATATGCATAATAATGATTTAGGTTCATAATTAATTTTTTAAACACATTATGACTTAAAAGAACCAATTTCTAATCAATATACACCATGGTGACAATTGTGTTCTTCTCAACTAAATTATCTTTAATTGCTAGTTTGAAGATGTAATTGTATGCCTTGTACATATTCCTCATTTACTCCTTTTCTATTTTTTTTTCACTTTCTATCTCTTATAATTTAATACCTATCTACCATAGTTCTTTACTTTATGTTCTTACCACATATAATTGAATATGTCACACTCATCTTTATATTTTATACCTTATATCATACATGTGTCATATATAGGAGTGTTTTTTTGAAATTTTTCTGAATCTCATAAACTTTTCATTCACCGTATGTATGTATACTCTTATCTAACAAATATACAAATGTTTCATCAACAATTGAGTTATTGTATGACCCCCAAATTTGACTACCATTTCTATAAATAATTAATTCCTTCTCTTCAAGAAATGGTAACCAAACTTAGAAATCATTTTTTTATGTTTAGAAAGTATAAATTTTTATTAAAAGGAAACCTTTTTATACATGTTAAATTTAAAACATTTCACATTTCATTTATCAAAAGAAACCCATATGTATATGTATATATATATATATATATATATATATATATAGGGATTTAAAACCTAAAATACCTTAAAACAAATAATGTTTCCAAATGATTAAGTTATACAACAAAATAAAATCATTTGATCTCGTTTCAAAGATACAACTTAAATAAGACACTATATACTTGAAATTTCCCATGGGCTATATTTCACCTCTGCTCGTCAATCA
>CANYCX013447251.1:0-18019 GCA_948193385.1 Breynia disticha f. nivosa | reverse complement strand
CACTCGATCCAACAACTTCCAAACACCAAGACTCGATGAGTTCTAGGTTCGTTTAGGGTTTTTTTCGGAACTTGGCTCGGTTTATGGAAGCAAAAACGTGTATGAAGGTGGGTGTAGAGAGAGATAAAAACACTTGAGCTTATATATATTTCGGGTTGGACAATTTTACCCTTGGCTCTATCTCTTACCTTCTTTTCGATTTTTCTCTCTCCCGATTGACCTAACCTCACCCGATTTTAATTTCACAATATATTCTACACTCTCCACCATTTATTAATTAAACCTTTTTGCGAAAAATTTCCTCACATATATTTATTAAATATTCAGTTAAAATTTAAAAATAACAAAAAATGGAGGGCGTTACACAATCATATAACATCAATCACATGACTCTAAACAATTCATGCCTTCATCAAAGTCGCACTCAAGACTCCCACAAGCACATCAAAACATATTCGTATTTCACACATAAAGCACATTTAGGAGGCTTTAATTCATATGATCATAATCAATTCAAACAATACATTTCACATCAAGCAACATAGTCGTTCATCCAATGAAACCAAAACAAAACACTCATTATCAACCAACAACCACTTCATACTCGAAACATACAAATTTAGGGACGAGTTGTGCTCATGTTACTTACCTCCCCAAAAGGTTTCTAGCGGCTCAGTTTCCAAATGTCCTGCCGCAATTCAAGTTTCCTATTAACGACATTTTAATTTCCACATCAATATCGTATTTATTAAATTATAAGCAATGAATGAATGAACCATTTATGATATGCATTATTACATGAGTTTCTAAATGTTTTTCCCCCTCATCTCTCTCTCTCCCCTCCATTAATGTGTCATCTACCCTTATCATTATTACTTTCCTCCACACCTAACCTTCATTAATCCTCTAGACACGTTTAGTTAGGTGTAATCTATATTTGTTACTCTCTAAATCATTCCTGCCACCTCAGTTCACAATTTTCCTCTTCCAACTCTAACAAATCACCTAACTAAACCTCTAACTCACCCATTTTATATCACCCAACCCATTTAACACTTCAAACACCCGCAATATACCCCAAATGCACTTACCCATGTGGCGAGACACAAATAAAACCTAGGGTAGCTTTTTTCACTATGCAGGGTAGCTTTTTTCTCGATGAGTACGAGTGCCTAAAACATGATTTAAACACAAAAGATAGTTACTAGCAGTTAGTAGGCATGTTAATCTTTCAAACGAGCCATCATTTGCTCGATTTGGAGTTAAATCGAAAGAGTTACGAGTTTTGGAAAAACTAGGGTTTGTGAAAAATGGAATTTAAGAGGAAAGATGATTGCTTACCTTGATTTCAATCCAAAACCAAGTTTGTAACGTCCCTAGATGAAGAATTTTGTAGAGAATGATAGTGGATGTGGGTTTTTGGTGATGGAGAGTAATGAAAGAGGGACATGTCGTGGGAGGTGGGGAAATAAGGAGGAGGGAAAGGGTTTTTAGGGTTAGTTTTGGGCTCGATCTCCTATTGGACTCGTAATCGACCCACACTAATCCCGACCTATGTTTAATTTCGCGAAAATTTCTAAATCTTCCCAAATTCGTAACTTCCCACTTTTAACCTACGCTTAACTTTCCGCCCATATTTCTATGTATTTTATTTAAATTTTTAATTAAATCAAAAATTTTGAGCGTTACATGATCATTCCACATAGCTTACTTGTCATTCTTATAGAATCTTCCTTTCACTGTCATCTTAGCTCATTTTCATTTTAACGTGTTTACGTGCAAATAGTAAGTGTAAGAACACTTACCACGATATACGTGCAAAGTCGGAAAATACCAACACTGCCTCAATCTCCGTTCAATCGTCATACAGATCCTCCTGTACGAAATTAATCACATATATGTTGTTAACTACCCATATTCATATTGATTCTATGATTAGAATCATCAAACACTACTTTAAACCTTTAATCTCAACTTCATAGTAACCTTCCTCCATAAACTAAACTTCCTAAATCCAACCAAATTCATGATTTCCAACACCTATTCAGTTCCTAATCATTAAAACAACATATCACAACAACCTTTACTCCATAATTCATAAATTTTCAAATTACATAAACCCTACAATCACAAACCTCGTACAATTTTTACAAAATCAAACTAAACTCTTATCCTTTAAGAACATCCTTAATAATTCCATGAAACCCTACACAAAACCCTTTTATTTGACTCAAATTTTCTTCTAGTATAAGAATTTACCTTGCTAAAATTCGTCATAAAACCTAGAGCTCGTTCAAGATTGGTTTCTGCTTTAGATTTATGAAAATTTAAGGAAAATGTGTTTGGTTTTGTGTTTGAAGAGGTTTGGAAAAGTTAGAAATGACTTTGAGGGTTTTGGGACAAAGAGGGTCGGTTATGGTTTATAAGAAGTGTTCTCTCTCTCTCCTCTTGTCCAAAAAAGCATTATTTAAGGAATCTCGTTAGGCCAAACGGCTTCTGGAACGGCCACTAGGTCGTTCTGATGGTTGTTCCCTCCTTATGGTAGCTAAAATAAATCATAAGTCTATCAACCGTTCTAAAGGCCGTTTTCCATTTATTCAGACCATAAAATGGATTCTGACAGCAGTTGGAAACAGTTTGGGGAACGGTCAACCTTGACTGTTTCCTTGGCCATTCCCAGCCATTTTTCAATATTTTTTGCTAACTTTAAGTCATATTTTTTGGGGCGTTACAGTTCTCCTCCATTTAGGAAATTTCTTCCCCGAAATTCAAAATGAATCAAATCGTAAGTAAAACCAAGTATGGTACATTTATGGACTTAACTTACCATATCAAAATGTCAAAATCTCCAGCAACAACAACAGCAACTCAACATCTATCAGTAACTATATGCCTGAAATATCATTTCAGCATCAAAGAGTGAATCCAACTTGATATTAATACTTAGGACTAAAAGTATCTTATACTGAAACTTTTATATATATGTTACTAACACTTAGTAACATTAACATCTTATTAATACCATATCTGTATGTTGAAGTATATAACCACAACATACTCATAATCTCAAATTATACCTGTAATTTATATCACAATCATCTAAACTCATTTCATCATGAATCAAGCTTATTCCTTCATAATCAATATCAAATCAAGTTAAGCCTTTTACTTAACTTAGAATCATAACATAACTCATCAACAAAATCAATAAATCATAACATTCAATATCAAAATCCAAAATCAGAACATACCTCAATGCTCTGATGTGGAATCTGGAAACAGATATGGATATTGTCGTCTCATATCCGACTCAACCTCCCAAGTAGCTTCTTTTGGTGAATGAAAACTCTACTTCACCAAAACCATTGGAATCTCACGATTCCGTAGCTGTCTCAACTGTTGATCCAAAATCTCGACAGGCTCCTCCTCATATGTTAACTCCTCTTATATCTCTAACTCTATAGCACTCAAAACGTGACTAGGATTCGATCGGTATCATCTCAACATCAAAACATGAAACACATAATGTAATCGGGATAACTCATCTGGTAGTCTCAACTAATACGCATGTGGTCCCACTCTCTCGATAATATCATATGGTCCAATATACCTAGGACTGAACTAGCCACGTCTCCCAAATCAAATAACACCTCTCCAAGGTGAAACTCGCAAGAAAACTCTATCTCCAACCACATACTCTATCTCTCAATGATGTTGCTTGTAATAGCTCTTCTGACGATCCTAAGCCGTTTGTATTCATCTTTTTACTATGTTCACTTTTTCGAGAGTTTGTTGAACCAACTTTGGTCCCACTATTTGATGCAAACCCTCAACATCCCAGTAAGCTTAACTACGGCATCGTCTCTCGTACAAAGCCTTGTAAGGTCCATCTCGACACAAGAATGACAGCTATTGTTGTATGCAAACTTAACCAAATGTGAATGATCATCGGAATGAGCTCTAAACACCAAATACATGGTCTCAGTATATCCTCTATTGTCTGAATCATCCTCTCTGGCTGTCCATCAGTCTGTGGATGGAAAGTCGTACTATACCTCAATCTCATACCCATTGCATCCTAGAGACTCTGCCAGAATCGCGATGTAAACGTAGGATCACGATCAGACACAATAGAAGTAGGAACACCATATAAATTGACAGTCACAACAACATACAATCCAACTAGCTTATCCAAAGTATCATCCCGTCGAATAGCTAAGAAATGAGCTGATTGCTTCAGTCTGTCAATCATCACCTAAATAGCATCATGACGTCGAAACATCCATAGTAAACCTATAATCAAATCCATGGTGATTTCCCCATTTCCACTCAAGAATCTCTAACGATCTCAAATTTTCTGCTGGAGCTTGATGTTCTGCATTGATCTTCTGACAAGGTAGACATCTAACAACGAACTCTGCTATCTCCTTCTTCATATGTACCCGCCAGTACATTTCTTGCATATCCTTGTACATCCTAGATGAACTAATAATGGTGAAGAATGGGCTTCAACCATCAAGTCATTCCTCAACTCAGTAATATCTGGAACATACAATCTGTCACGATAGTACAATACCCATTATCATTAAGTCAGTGCAAAGTAGGTACCTTTCCTCGCTCAACTTTCTTTTTGATCAGCATCAGATAAGCATCTTCTTTCTGACATTCATCAATCAACTCTCACATCTGAGGTCTAACTCGGATATTTGCTAACATTTGACCCTCTATTAAATCCAACTCGTAACTCTTGTAAAGAAAATAATGACCATGCTCTATAAGTAACTGAATCATTATCCTTCTTCTCCTGTCTACTCAGAGCATTGGCGACCACATTCGCCTTCCCAGGATGATATTCAAGATTGCAGCATAATCTTTCAACAGCTCTATCCAACGTTGTTGCCTAAGGTTTAGCTCTAGTTGTGTCGTAATATACTTGAGGCTCTTATGATTAGTGAAAATCTAGAAAGTCTTACCGTATAAGTAATGTTGCCAAACCTTAAGAGCATGAATAATTACCGCTAACTCTAAATCGTGTGTTGGATAGTTAACTTCGCATGGTCTCAACTGATGCAAAGTATAGGCAATAACTCTGTTGTGTTACATCAATACTCCACCTAACCCAGCTCTAGAAGCATTTGTATATACAATAAAACCATCTTCCTGACTAGGAACATCAGAACTAGAGCTTCAACTAACCTTTTTTCAACTCTTAAAAACTTTCTTCATACTTATCAATCTAAACAAACAGAGTATTCTTTTTCAACAAAGAAGTCATCGATCTAGCTATCCTTGAGAAATCTTTGATAAATCTCGATAATAACCTGCCAGACAAAAAAATTATGTTCTTTAGACACATTCTTCAGAGCTTTCCACTCCTGAGATACCTTTATCTTACTAGGATCAGGTTAACTCCCTCTGTTAAAATTGCGTGTCCTAGAAAGATGGCCTCAGACATCCAGAACTCGCATTTGCTAAATTTAGCATACAACTTTTTTCTTTTAACTACTCAAGCACGATTCGTAAATGCCTTCTGTGCTCTTCTCTGTCTCTTGAATACACCAACACATCATCCAATAAAGACAGCCACAAACTGATTTAAGTAAGGCTGGAATACTTTATTCATCAGTGACATAAACACAGTTGGTGCATTCGTCAACCCGAATGGCATGACAGTGAACTCGAAATGCCCATATCGAGTTTTAAACGTTGTCTTTACAATTGAATCCTCCTTAACTATCAACTGCCAATATCCAGATCTCAAATGAATTTGGGATAACACTGTAACTCCTCGCAGTTGATCTATCAAATCATCTATCTGTGGCAACGGATACTTATTCTTCACAGTCACCTTGTTCAACTGATGATAGTCGATACATAATCGCATACTACCATCCTTCTTCTGTACAAATAACACTGCTGCTCCTCAAGGTAATACGCTACGTCGTATGAAACCTTTTTCTAACAGCTCTTCTAATAGTCTTTTTAGCTCTTGTAGCTCAACAACTACCACCCTATAGGGCACATTAGATACTGGATTTGCTTCCGGTATAGTCTCTATATTGAAATCTGTGTGTCACTACGGTGGTAATCCCGGTAGCTCATCACGAGATACCTCAGGATACTCTCGTACAATTTATACATATCTAACCTCTAACTTAGGTTGATTCAGATCTATCACTAAAGAAAGATAGGCATCACAGCCCTCTCAAATTAATCTCGTAGTAATCACTGCTGAAATCAGATAGGAAGGAATCGCTTTCCTCTCGCCAAATATTAATACTCGTCTCTCTCCATCAACCTCAATCACTACTTCTTTTGAATAGTAGTCAACCATAACTTGATTCCTGGACAGCCAATCTGTCCTTAAAATAATTCTAATCTCCGCCATCCTCAAAATAATCAAATCACTTAGATAGGTCGACTCGCCAAATCTGTGCTCACAATGTCTCAATATGTGTCTAACCAATACTGTAGCACCAGTAATCATTGATACAGTGACTGCATAACCCAGACACTCTATACTACCACAGATATGATCTACCACACAAAGGAACATGTAGAATCTGGATCAATCAATAATAAAGTAGTACATGTAAAGATAGAAATAGTATGAGTGATCACATTTGGATCCTCTACAGCCTTATCTCTACTCATAGAGTAAACCCAGAATGACAGATATGTCAAAGGAAGTACATGATCTTTCATGACTTCACAGAATTCATAGATACATGATAGTACTTCAAACAAATACGATTAATAGAATACATGTGAAATTATACAAATGATGTAATAACATATGAAAATACAGTCATATGATTTCACAGTTATATGAATTACGTTAACATGATTACACAGTCATATGATTACGTAGACACATGATAGTGGTGGTGACATAGTTAAAGATGATGTTAGGTGATGGTGGTGATAATGGTGGTGATTGTAGATGATTGATATACTATAGATGGTTGTATACTGGATACAGCCGATTAATAAAGACAGTTGTATACTTATTCATAGTATCGCACATCACGGTGTAGTATTGGAGATGTATGTCTAACATGGTATAGCATAACATAGTGTATCATACTATAGTACAGCACACTATACACGTTACAGTTAAACACAACATAGTTCACATATTCATCTGATAATAAGTATGGTACAAAAACAGAATGTAGAGAAAGTATACAAATGATAAGATATACATTTCCTCATGTATATAAATAGAATTATAGAACTAAAGGAATAGATATGTAACGCTCTAGAAAATGATAGAATTAATATATATGGAAAGTAGATTAAAAAAAATTGAATTGAAATAAAAATCAGAGATGTGCTGAAAATAGCAGATGAGCACGAGTTGGAGCACGACCTTGCCAGTGGGCATTCTCATCATTTCTAGAAAATGTCAGAATGAACTTGTGCACGACTAGATTGGAACTCATACTGAAAAAGCACGGCACGACCACGAGCACGAACTGTGCTGCAGGTCATCTCGCTGGGCTTTTTTTAACACAAAATACTGACTAAACACAGTTTTATTCAATAATATAGAGCAATGACCAAAAAAGTTATGAGAAAACCCTAGAAAATGTCTGCAGTGTGTGGAAACGAAGGGAAAACATCATTCTTTGCTAAAATTGGAGCTAAACATATTAAGGTAAGAATTCTAGACTTAGTTTTGAATAAGCTTATAAGTTCTAGGTTATGAGAAACTCTAAAAATTAGTGAATGGAGTTTTAAAGGCTGGAAAATGAAGTTACATATGAAGCTCATTTTTAAAATCCTTTTAACCTGATAAACCATATTCTTTTAATAATAATAACAAATCAGAGTGAAAATAGGGGAGAGAGAAAATGAAAGATTCATTTCATAAACATAATCGACCCAAACATTAGTAACATAAAAAGTTTACAGTGGAAATGGATACAAGTTTGAAAATGTTTCAAACTCAAATTTTGAATATTTACAAAATATGTATAAACATGTACAATCTAAAAAATGGAAGCACACAAAACAGATGAATGGAGCTAGACCTCTGACAACAACTATCTGGGTAAGATCACTGCAGCTCTAGTCCAGCGGCAGCTATCTGCGTCCTGTGCATCATTTAGAAAATTCAAACAAAGAGTGAGTTTTAAATAGAAAGATGCCAAAAACAAAGAACGAATCAATATGTAAGCGTAAGAACACTTACATCGAAAATAAACAAAAACAACAATCTAGCACAGCTCAAAACCTACTCCAACATCGTCAAAATCCTCCTGTATGTAAGTAATAACATACAAGGAACCATGAACACATTCATTCTTTATTTAACATTAACAAAATATGATTTATCAACCTCAAGTCAACCATTTTTCATCCTTTCCTTATGACTTATCCGTACCAAATTCCAACGAATTAAGGATTACATTGTGTAAAGAATTTCCATGGATTCATTTATGTTCTACTCATTCAATAACATATGATTCCAGCATCAATATCCATTCAACATAAGAATTCACCAAAATTCTCATTTCCAGCATCAACCCTTTGTCAACCTTAACTAAACCTTAGGTTTTCACTCTTTTCATTAACTTTTCTTCATAAACCTTTCTAATCACAAAGAAGCTATCAATTGCAGGTTCTTCCACATAATTAACATCATTTCCAACAGTCAAAAATCCATACAAATCATGAAACATGTAATTATAAACCTTAAATCAACTATGGCAACCTTTACCTTATCACGTAGGATGAAGATTGCAAGAAATAAGAATCCAAACCACTTCCTTTGATCAAATTCCTATTTTGTGAATTTCCCCTACTGATATTTTACTCTGGAAAGGAAAGTTTAGTAAATGAAGGTTTCTTTATGATTCTTGGTTGTTTGATTTATATTTTTTTCAGGCAAACAGCAGTACAAGCGTGGTGGAATGGTGAGTATGCGTGGTCGTTCCGAGCACGCGTAGTTTGGTGTCCACTGCGCGTACTTTGCATTTTTCATCATTTCTCTAATTTTCTTTGATTATTTCGTGTCAACTTTATATCAACCTTTGATCAATCTTTATATTTTAATGTTTAAACATTTATTTCTCATAATTTTAAGACAAAAAATTCTGTGGATGTTACAATTCTCCCCCTCTTAGAAAATTTTGTCCCCGAAATTTCAAATCAAGGAACTCTGAAGTAAACCTAAGTAAGAACATTTAATATCAAGTATGAAATCAAAATGTACCTCAATGCTCAGAGGTAGAATTAGGAAATAGATATGGATACTGTCGTCGCATATTTGACTCAACCTCCTAATTCACTTCTTTTGGTGAATGAAAACTCCACTTCACCAAAACCATCAGAATCTCTCGATTCCTTAACTCCCTCACCTGTCTGTCTAATATCTCAACAGGCTCCTCCTCGTACGTCAACTCAACAGAAATCTCCAACTCTGGAGCACTCAACACGTGGCTAGGATCTGATCGGTACTGTCTCAACATAGAAACATGGAATACATCGTGTAATTAGGACAACTCTGTTGGTAACCTCAGTCTGTAAGCTAGTGTCCCACTCTCTTGGTAATCTCATACGGTTCGATATACCAAGGACTCAGCTTCTCACATCTACCAAATCAAATCACACCTCTCCAGGGTGAAACTCTTAAGAAAACTCTATCTCTGACCGCATACTCTATCTCTGGGTGGTGTCATTCGTAGTAGCTCTTCTGATGATCCTGAGCTACTTGCATACATCTTTTCACAGCATTCACTTTATCCAGGGTTTGCTGAACTAACTCCGGTCCCTCAATCTGTCGCAAACCCTCAACATCCCAGTAAACTGGACTCCTGCACCGTCTTCTGTATAATGCCTCGTATGGTGCCATCCCAATACTAGAATGGTAACTATTATTGTACGTAACTCAAATAAAGGTAAGTGATCATCCCAAATACTACCAAACTCTAAAATACATGCTTGTAACATATCGTCCACAATCTGAATCGTCCTCTCTGACTAATCATCAGTCTGTGGATGGAAAGTCGTACTAAATCGAAAATGAGTACCCATTGCATCCTGAAGACTCTGTTAGAATCGCGATGTAAACCTAGGATCATGATCAGACACAAAGAGATAGGAACACCATGTAATCTGACAATCTCAGCAATATACAATCCAACAAGTCTATTCAACGTATCACCTGTCGGATAGCTAAAAATTGAGCTGATTTCGTCTGTCTATCAATAATAACCCAGATAGCATCATGACGTTGAAACATCCTCAGTAAACCGATAATTAAATCCATTGTGATCTTCTCCCATTTCCCACTCTGGAATCTCAAGTGGTCTTAGTTTTCCTATTGGAGCCTGATGTTCTGCTTTCATTTGTTGACACTGGAAACATCTCAAAACAAATTCAGCTATATCCTTCTTCATATGTACCCACTAGTACAACTCTCGCAAATCCCGATAAACTTTGGTACTATCGGGATGAACTCACAAAGGAGAAGAATGAGCCTCTGTCATCAGCTCGTTCTTCAACTATACAAATCTAGAACACACAGTCTATCTCGGGAATACAATAAACCATTATCATCAAGTCGGTGTAAAGTAGGTACCTTTCCTCATTTGACTTTCTTTTTTATCTGCATCAGATGATCATCTTCTTTCTAACGCACAGCAATCACATCCCACATCTGAGGTCGAATGCTAATGTTGGCTAAAATCTAATCCTTAATCAAATCCAACTGCACTCGTATCTCTTGCAAAGTAAACAACGACTCTACTCTATAAGCCACTGAATCATCATTCCCTTTTTCTTTTTTTCCCAAGGCATCAGCTACAACATTCGCCTTTCTAGGATGATACTCAATCGTGCAGTCGTAATCTTTCAACAACTCAATCCACTGCCTCTATCGAAGATTCAAGTCTTGTTGTGTCATAACATACTTGAGACTCTTATGATCAGTGAATATCAGAAAAGTGTCCCCGTATAAGTAATGTCGCGAAACCTTTAGAGCAAGAATGATCATTGTTAACTCCAGATCGTGTGTCTGGTAGTTAGTCTTATGCGGTCGTAACTGTCGTGAAGTATATGCAATCACCCTTTCGTGCTGCATCAATACTCCACCTAACCCAGTTCCAGAAGCATCTGTATAAACAACAAAATCACGTCCCTACGAAAGTAACATCAGAACTGGAGATTCAACCTATCTGTCCTTCAACTCCCAAAAACTCGCTTCACAGTTGTCATTCCAGACAAATGAAACATTCTTCCTTAACAAAGATGTTACAGGACTAGATATGCAAAAAAATCCTCATTAAAATGGCGATAATAACCTGCTAGACCCAAACAACTACGTACCACTTATACGTTTCTCGAAGCTTCCTACTCCTAAACTGCCTTTATCTTACTAGGATCCAATTTCACTCTCTCAGCTGAAATCACGTGTCCTAGAAAGATAACCTCAGACATCCAGAACTCGCATTTCCTAAACTTAGCATACAACTCTTTTTCTTTCAATACATCTAGTACAATGTCGTCTGTGTTCCTCCCTATCTCTTAAATACACCAGAACATCATCAATAAACACAACCACAAACTGATCTAAATAAGGTTGAAATACCTTATTCATTAGTGCCATAAATAGAGCTGGTGCATTTGTCAACCTAAATGGCATAACAATGAACTCAAAATGCCCGTATCGAGTCCTGAAAGTTGTCTTCTCAATCAAACTATCCTCTCTTCTCAGCTGCCAATAGCCTGATTTGACGTAAATTTTAGAAAACACTATAACACCCCGCAACTGATCAATCAAATCATCTATCCGAGGCAACGAATACTTATTCTTCACTGTCACTTTATTCAACTGACGATAGTCAATACACAATCGCATACTACCATCCTTCTTTTATACAAACAACACTGGTGCTCCCCAAGGTGATATGCTAGGTCTCTGAAATTTTTCTCTAATAACTCCACCAGCTGTCGTTTCAACTGCTGTAACTCAACAGCTACCATCCTATAAGGTGTAATAGAAACTGGTGCTGCTCTCAGCACAGTCTCTAACCTGAAATCAGGCTCTCGTTGTGGTGGTAATCCCAGTAACTCGTCAGGAAATCCCTCAGGATACTCACAAACAATCTCTACATCTCACACCTCTAATGTGGGTTGATTCAGATCAACTACTGATGCAAGATAGGAATGCAACCCTATCGTATCAACCTCGCAGTAAAAACTGCCAAAATCAAACAGGAAGAAATAGTCTTCCTCTCACCTACAAACAAAAAAAAGTCTGTTACCATCAACCTCAATCATAACTTGCTTTGAATAGCAGTCGACCATAACACGATTTCTGGATGCTCTATACTACTTCCAATATGGTCTACCACTGACTCACTCATAAAAGAGCATGTAGAACCTGGATCAATCAGTACTGAAGTAGTATATGTAAAGATAGAAATAGTACCACTAATCACATTTGGATCCTCTGCTGCCTCATCTCTAGTCATAGTAAAAACTCAAGCCTGTGGTGCGAACCCTGCTGGAGTCGTTGCCCCGCCAGATCCACTAGCTCCACCTATACCAACTGCTCCACCTCTGGAGGCTGCATTAGAAGTGGAACTAGAACCTATGCCACCTCTACCTCTCCCTGTACTTGTCAAAACTGTAGGCTTAACCTCACCAACACTACTCTGCCTCAAAACGTCAACACTCAGTACACCCTGTCTCTGTGGACAGTCTTTGGAAAAATGACTCGGTTGCTGGCAATTATAAAAAACTAACCTCGTATCTCTGTCGGAATAGGTACATGTACTTCTACTGAGATAAGTAGGAGGCCTTGTGGATTAACTCCTCCCACCTCCCTCTCTGCCTCTAAACTGTCTAGAACTCCTACCTGTACCTCTAAAACTTCGAGTATCAAATCTCTAACCTCTAGTCTCTGATCTCAGGCATCCCCTAGACGAACTAAACCCAAAAATCCCCTGTCTCTTTCATTATTTCATGTTTTCTTTCTTATCACGCTTTGCCTCAAACTCCTCAACCCTGATGGTTGCCTCAATCAGTACCTCATATGTCGCAGGTTTCAATGCAATCCTGTTGCATATGACATACCTCAAACCTCTCTTGAATCTGTCTCTCCTCTTCTGATCAGTATCTACATCCTCTGGACCATATTGAGACAGTCTGGTAAACTCAGCCTCGTACTCAATAACAGTCCTCTCCCGCTGCTTTAACTCTAAAAACTCAATATTTTTCTTCGTCTAATATAGAGGAGGGGTATACTTCTTAGCAAACGTTTGTATGAAATCATCCCAAGTCAATGTCAGAGGATCATTCTGGCTATTTGGGACTGACTCCCACCAATTTCAGGCAGCTTTCTCTAATAGAGATATATTATACCTCAATTTCTACTGTAGGGTATACCTCCTCCGATTTCAATATATATTAAGTTCATTTATCGATACACATAATAAGCAACTCAAACACATCTTGTTTAATCCATCTTTCATAAGTCAGAGCAGGGGAAACGGGCAGGGAAAATGGCCACACTGGCCATTCCACCTGGCTGTTTTGCCCTGCCAGACTGAGTTCCATAAGGGAAACGGCCATGGGAAAAGACCACTGTGGCCGTTTCCTGGCCGTTTGCACCTACAGGCAGCAGAACAGAATGTATTCCTCATTTCTAACCATTCAAGCATCAACTAAACATTTCACTCATCATTTTCCATACATTTACACTCATCAAAACATCACAACCGTACCATTTCCATTGAGTCACATCTAACACACACTTACAACAATCAATTCGTGCACCATTTTGCAAAACAAATCAAACAAGTAGAGGTTCAATTTCATTGCAGAAACATATCCTTTTCATTTCCCTATCAGACCAAAAATCCACATTAATGCATAACCATGAAGTGCTAATGCAACTATACCAGATGCATGCCCCAGTGTCTTATAACGCGCGTAAGAGAGTCTACTCTCAAAATTGGCAAATCCTCATATTAATAATACATAATTCCCTCGAATTGGCAAATCCCCACATATGAGCATTTGCTCGAGTTTTGCCAAATCCCCACATTTGAGCATTCGCTCGATTTAACCCCTTACCCGTGTGCTGCAAACATATCAATCCCCCACAGGCGGGTTGTTAAGCAATATTGGAATCGAACTCCCGCCGATTCTCTCACAACCCTTAGACATCTGAGAATGTTACTCAATATATGCACATATGATATGAATATGAATGCACATTTCCATATCTCATCAACCATATCGCTCATCATCCTATTGCCAATAATTCGCATTCATTTTCAATCTCACAAATCGTCAATGATTATAACAACAATCACCAATGAACAATATCCATATTTCGTTCACACCATACAAGTCATAATCACTCAATTTAATCTCGAATAAATCACATTACCTTATTCAATTTCATACCATTCTCCTAGCACCAATTTTCAACAAAACATAAGCATATTCCCCTTTTGAAAAAACAGACTAAAATAACAATACGAGCAACAATCATTCAAATTTGGCATTTCATAACAAACAACCTTAGGCAACTTACATACATTCGATTCATAACCAGACATTTATATATAACACCTTACATTGTCAAATCACATTCAAATATGTCAACACATACCCACTCAATTTTCAAACAATCCATAAAAAATCCACATGAACACACTTCCAAGCATTTATCATATAAATTTGACAATTCAAAAATAAGTCTTACGAATAGTAAGGGTTAAGCGCACTTACCTCAACTCCACGAAGTAACGTGCTCGGCACCCACTTCGGCTCCGGTTCTGATTTTGATCCTTAAACATTTACAATAAAGTTCATCACCAATCCCCATTTAAATATTTAAATTCTTTCATCTTATGCGTTCCAATTTTCTTAATTTCTTATTTCTCCCTTTTATCTCGCTTATCACTTTACGTGTAGATATATATATATATATATATATATATATATATATATATAAATATATATACGGGCATACGATAATTATAATTAAATTTTTTTCCATACTTACTTATATTTTCCATTGACCCAAATTAGGAATTCTCAACCTTAAAAAGAATCTCTATTAACCTCATCATATATAAAATTTTATCCCCACCTTCCACCATTATTATCGATATTAATTTAATCTACGCTATTATTAAATTTTAAATTTATTCTTTACCATTTAAATTACACCGAGTAAATCCCACAAACAAAACGACAATAGTCTCCCCTTAATTTCTAATTTCCACAACCAAGTTGCTGCAAATTGCAATATCATCAAAACAACTCACAACCAATTCAACAACTCATTTTACTAATTCCAAATTCCTTAATTCCACATCTACCATTTACTCTATCAAACCCACCTATGAAGAATTGTTAATTCCAAATAAAGCCAGCCCCTTTCGACACCCCAATCATTCCGAACCTGCAAAAACACAATTAACCCAACACAACCCATTAATTTTTAATCTCCACATACTGAAATTTGGGGTTTACAACAAAACCCTACCATATTTTTGAAGACAAATCTGAAATTAGTCTCCGAAAGAGGAGGAACATCGACCGGAGCGCGACTGGTGGTGGTGGCACAGCGGTTGCTGGTAAGGTGTGCAGTGGACCACGTAAGGAGGGCTACTGGTGGCAACGTGACATCTGGCTATGCACTGAAGAGATAGCGAGGGAGAGAGTCAAGGAGCTGCGTGCGTGGAGAGGGAAAGAGAGGCAGTGGCGTGCGTTGACCGGCAAAGGGAGAGAGATGTCGGCGAGAGAGAGGAGCGTATATGGTGGTGGTGGGCGATGGTGACGGCGAGAAAGAGAGAGAGCCGAGAGGTCGAAAGAGAGAGAGATGCCGTGAGAGAGAGCTGATGGAAGAGGGAGGAAAATGGGGCTAGAGTGAGGGAAAGAGAGACGAGTGTGTGAGAGAGGGGGGTCGACGTCTAGGAGATGGAGAAAGGAAGAGGAGTGCAATAAAAAATTAGGGTTAGGTAGGTTTTTAGGGTTTTTAATTTATGTAGACTTGACAAAATATCCCAATACATGTATTCTTATTTCTTTTTGCTTGAATTGTTCTCCTTTATTTTTAAAACCCATAATTTTCTGTACCTACAAAAAATATCGTATACTTAAATTTATTTAAATAATATCCTATATGAAAAATTGTATACTTGCATTATTTAATTAATTTACATTAAACCATATTCTTGATTTACATAAATCTCTACATGACAAAATTTTTAATTCTTTCAATATTCTTCCCCAATTAAATTTTAAAATTTAAAATTTTCAGGGCGTTACACAACAACCTCCGATTTTTTTTCCCAATAGTTCTCATCCCTTCCACCAAATTATTATTTAATTTAATTCGCAAAAAATTTATGTACATTTTCATATATTTATTAAAATCTATTATTATTTTAAAAATTTTAAGACGTTAGAGTTCTAACCCCCCTAAGAAAATTTTTTCCTCGAAATTTAAATTCGTACCTGGATTAGGAAATAAATGAGGATAACGGCGACACATCTCAGTTTCAACCTCCCAAGTAGCCTCTTTTTGGAGAGTGGAAACTCCACTTCAGCTTCACCATTGGAATTTCCTTGTTGCGTAGGTTACGGACCATCCGATCAAGGATTTCCACCGATTCCTCCTTATAAGTCATATCCTCTGCACTTCCACTTCTGGTTCCTTGATCATGTGACTGGGATCTGATCTATATCGCCTCAGCATACTCACATGGAACACATCATGCAACCTCAAGAGTTTGTCGGGTAACCTAAGCTTATAAGCCAAAGGTCCAACCCGTTTCACAATCTCATAAGGCCAATAAATCTCGGGCTTAGCTTTCTGCTCTTCTCGAATCGTAGAACTCCCCTCCAAGGCGATACTTTCAAAAACACTTTCTCACCCTCCTCGTCGGTGATTTCCTGTCGATGTCTTTCCGTATAGATTTTCTGACAATCTTAGGTAGCCTTAATACATTTCTTTATAACTTGCAGTTTTCTACTGTCTGCTGCACCAATTCTGGTCCCTCAATCTGTCTTAGACCCTCGACATCCCAAAATATTGGGCTTCGACACTTTCTGCCAATACAAAGCTTCATATGGTGCCATTCCGATGCTGGAATGATAACTGTTGTTGTAACATCCCGGAAAAATTTTCAAATTAAAAATAAAGTCAACTAAATGTGAAAACATCAGTATATAAAGGTATACGAAAAGTTGACGTAAGGTTGACGTAAAATAAAATGATTAAAATTAAAAAAATTCGGATGATGTGGAGTACGCGCAGTGGAGAACGAAGAACACGGATTCGCTGCCACCCTGCGTACTCAACTGACGGCTTGAAAAAAATAAGGGTGACACCATTACAGGATTTAGGGAAAAGTAGACTTATTTTACACCTTAAATTGACATTTTCTGAAGAGAAAATGTAAAGGAAAAGCTGGGGTAAGGTGCTAAGCAAGAGAGGAAAGTCTGGAGAAATTTTGGTGAAGATTTCTGTGGAAATTTGCATACAAAATGGAGGTAAGATGAAGTTAAGTTTACTTATGGTTGATTCATGGTTTATGGTTGAATTTTTGATGATTTAAATGGCTAAATAATTGCTGGAAATATTGTATTATGATGCTGGAGAGGTTGAATTGACGTAGGAACATGTTAAGATGAAATTATGCATGTTAAGGTTGGTAGGAAATGGTATAATCTAAAGCTTACATATGGTTTACAATCGGTTGACTGCTGGATTTTGGTAACTTTAGTGATTATATGTAATTGATAGAAATTAATGCTGAAATGATTTGATTTCAGCTGAAATAGACCCAATTATATGTTAAAATGAATTCTATTTAAGATGAGGAAAATAGGTTCTAAGTAAAGGATGAGAAATGGTTGATTTGGAGTTGATAGTTGGTTGATTTAGAGTGGATAATGTGGAATTAAATCTTGAATGAGTGTTAAAAATTTCTTGTATGTCATGAATTGAATACAGGAGAATTTTAGAGATTTTGGAGAGGAAATT
>CANYCX013447139.1:0-13563 GCA_948193385.1 Breynia disticha f. nivosa | reverse complement strand
GCCTTTTGGGTAAAAGTTGAATTATATGCTTATCATTGCCTGCAAAATCATGAAGCCTCTGTTTGTTTCAAGAAAATAATTTTCTAAGGAAAATAACTTCAAGTCAATAAAGAAAATAAGTTTTTCTACAACCTTATTTTTAAAAAATTGTTTTCCTCTTTTTAACTTGGAAGTACATTTTCCTCATGTACTTTCCTTTATCCTTTTATATATTAGTTAATATCTTTATATTTTTATTTTTTATAAATTTTCATTCGATCAAAATATTTATTAATTTGTATTACAAATAAATATGCATTGTTGAAAAAAAAAACTTAGTTAATTAAAAAAATAAAGATTAATTTTTTAACATGTTATCCATAAAAGTATATTTTCAATTTTAAATAAAATATATTTTTTCAATTTTAAGTGTTAAAAAATATTTCTTTTTACTCAAAACAAGCATAAAAGATGTTTTCCTTCTCAATTTTCATGTGATTGCCAAACAAGAGAAAATAGAATCAAAGAAAATAAAATTCAGAAATTTATTTTCCATAGATAAATATTTTCCCAAAGAATTCATTTTCCGTCAAACAAACAGAGCCGAAATGATGTCTTCATTTCCGGAAAATTATATGAATGTCTCGTATATAATTACAATGTCTATGTATATTTCTTCTATTCTGTAAATGTCATTGACCATTTTGAATCTTTTATAAGTGTCTGATTTCACATTTGGAAGAATAAAAATGCTCATTAACAAATCGAAAACTGCCAATTACATTTAAATATTTACCAAAAAAATCCTTAATTATAGAAAAAATTTTGTCAATTCTTGACATTATTTGAATTTCAAATATATAACATCTATAAATCTCAATATATAATAGAAATCAATAACTAAATACGTAGAAACACTAAAAAAATATCAAAAGAAATCTTTTTAAAAAAAAAAACTGAAATAATACTCCTCAATCTGCATGGGTAAAATTTATTTTTGTTCATATTTGTTTACAATTAGTAACATTAAAAACTAATTATTTTGATAATAAATACAATACATTTGTGTACATAATTATAATGTATGAACCTTTATTTACAGTTGTTTGTTGATTTTAATATTAATAATTGTTCATACAAAAAAAAGTGATCTTGATGTTTTTAATGTTCATTATTCTAATTAATTTTAAAATAATGTAAATGTTTATATTTATTCTGATATGTTTTAAAACTAATATTTTAAAATTTATGCAATGACCATAAATACAATGTCGGTGGTGGTTAATTATAGAGGAAGATATGTAATTTAAGTGGAATGTTAATTTCGGTTCATATTTGTTTAATAAAAAAATATATAAAGTGATTTAGTTTGGTTAGAGTTGTATTGGAAAGAAAAAGTATTAATTAAAGAAAAAATAAGCACGTTTTAGAAAAAGTATATATTTATAGAGTTCATTATTATTCATAACTAATAATTATATCCATTTGTTAAAAAATCGGGATATATAGTTCAAACAAGAAACTAACTACTTGTTAAAATTCAAAAGATTCAAATGACACGATCTACAAAAAGAACATATGTTTACAACGTTCATTATTGTTCATATATATTAAGAGAATAAAAAATAATTTAGTTTGTTTATAATTCTAACGGAAAGGAAAGACATCAATTAGAACGAAAAATCAAGAACATTTCTTTTTAAAATTTGACAGTTTGAACAAATTTAATATTTTTAAAGAATCAAAACCATAAAGGAACATTTATATATTTTTTAAATTAAAAAAAATATTTTAACAAAAGAGTAAATAAAAGTAACATTTATACAAAGAGAAACTCAAAAGAGAATAGTTTATATAATTATCTGCTTCCTTTTCTTGCTGTTACTACGAAATGGTTTGAAACATCCAAAGGGCATGTAGTTATAATTTTATAGTTAAATTAGAAAAAAAACAACACTAACCATTATTATAAAAATCGGACCAACTGGTTGGTCGAGCCAGTGAACTGGTTACTGGTCTGGTCTCAGTTTACCATTCAAATTGGTTTGCAAGCGAATCAGTATTAAACAGGTAAAAATCGACGAACTGACCAATTTCAACCAGCGAATCATACCGGTTTTAAGTATTGAAAAAATTAAATAATTTTATATATTTATATATACTTATTTATATTATTTTTAAACTATCGGTTCGACAAGTGAACCAACCATCCAGTCTCTTTTCCAGTTCGATCACTGGTCCAGTTCTGATAACTCCGAACGCTCATGCTCATACTATTTATTAAAAAAAAACATAACTTTATAAAATGATACTAAATAATACCACATGAAATCATAAGAAAAACATGTCATAAGTTAATATTTCCATGTGTTTCATAATAGAATTAATTTTGTTTTTGATTGAGAAACATATGCATCCATTCATCATATACTTCCACAGAAGACACATTATTAATATATAGAAATTATTTTATAATAAACTAATATCAAATAAAATATATTTAAATATCTTAAAATAATTAAATTGTTATGTAATAAAAGTAATTTATTAAATATTTTTCTATTACAAATTTTAAAATACTTCTTTATGTGCTATATATTTTTTTAGAATTGCACAAGTTATATTCATTGTTGCATATGGATGTATATGCATATATAATGATTCATAGTTATACAAAATATTTATTTCTCGTATATATTTTGTGAAGATTGTGATAATTTTGCATAATTAAATATTTTGAAAAAATTTGAATATTTTGTGTGATCATATATTCTATATTAATAATTTCTCTATTGTTTTAAATTCAGTTAATAAATTTCATTCAATTTGAAATGTGACAAGTTGATTTAATTGTCTGAAAAATATAATCTTAGACTTTAGAAGGATAAAAAAATTATTGTGCATCATTTAAGAGTTCAAGAGTTTTAAGTGATGAATAACATATATTTGAATATTAAATTATTGATTTAATTTTATGTTATTGTATTATCTTTATTTATTAAAAATAAAAAATGTGCTCATGTTTTAAATATAGTGTCACATATAAATAATATGTTAAGCCAAATTTCATAATTATATTCATCTACCTCTAATTTATTATATTATATAGATATACTCTCTTGTCTCATATTATATATCGCTTTAGAAAAATATTATATATTGTTTTATATTTCTAATATAGAATTTAATATTTTATTTTAATATTATTCTTATTAATTTTATATTTTTCATATAAATTTAATTTAGTGGTTCTCTTAGTGTACTAAAGTAAAATGATATAGTAGTCAATTGTAAATTAAATTAAGACATATTACTAAATTAAAACATATTAATTATATTCTTAATTCGTGTATAAAATTTTAAATCACATATAATATATGGGATATAGAAAATATTTATTATTTAGAAATTACTTTTATTTTCAACAAATTAATAACATTTCCCTAATATTAAAAGGTAAGTAAGATTACACTTAGAAAATTGAATAAAATGGAATCCCTCTTATGCCCCTTTCTCGTCTTCCCCAACTACCTCTCCACCAAACCCCTTCACTTCACTCCATATATTTTTTTTAAAACAAACACAAGCCAAGCACCATTCCATCCTCTCACCATTCCTGAAACCTTTCAGCAACAACACAACCTCTCAAAATCGACATCGAAACCATGAACTCCTCCGCACTCGCCACTTCCTTCCTCCATCTCAAAACTCCCTCTTCCCCACTTCCCCATTTCACCCTTCTCAACCCCCCAATTTCCGTTCCTACCCTCTCTCTCAAAACCACCATTACGGCTTCCTCCTCCTCGCTTCACAATAATGGCGCCCGTACTCATCCTCTTATCCACACCCTTAAATCTCTCACCAACAGTGCTGTTTTTGTCGGTGCCGTCGCTTTTTTTGCCTCCAATTTCTCCGCCCTTCCTGCGATTGCTGAAACCTCTGTCGCTATTGAGGAGGGAAGAGCGGAGGAAGATGAGTCTTTCAAGAATTTTGTTGATATGAATCCTGAAGCGATTGACTCTTTGAAATCACTGCTTCAGGAGAAACTCGAGAATGGGGAGGATTTAGAAGCTTTGAAAATATTAAAGCAGTTAGTATCATCACAGCCATCAGTGATGGATTATAAATTCTTGATGGCGAGATTGCTGAGCGAAATGGGCGAGGTTGACGTTGCACGTAAGGTGTTCGAAGAAATTCTCGCCGCGAACCCTTTATCGTTTGAAGCATTATTCGAGAATGCACTTCTTATGGACCGGTGCGGGGAAGGGGAGGCGGTGATAAAGAGGCTAGAAGAGGCGTTGGAGATTGCGGAAGAAGGTAACAAAGTGAAAGAAGCTCACGACGTGAGGCTGATCATGGCGCAAATACAGTTCTTGCAGAAGAATGTGGAGGAAGCATTGAAGAGTTATGACAAGCTGTCGAAAGAGGACCCAAGTGATTTTAGACCTTACTTTTGCCGAGGGATGATTTATAGTTTGCTCGATAGAATCGAGGAGGCTAATGAACAGTTCCGTAAGTACAGGGAACTTTCGCCTAACAAGTTTGAGGTTGAAGGGTATTTGAGAACTCCCTTGTCCAAAATCAAGATGTTTGGGTCTCATGAGGAGAATTAAACTGAGGGATTATCTGAATTTAGAGGTAATAATGAACTCAAAGCTCTGTTCTATTTTTCCCTATAGATACAGAAGGCACGGGAGATCAAAACAAATAAATTTATAGAGTTTTAATGTTGTTTCAATGCTACAATTAGTCTGAAAGTGACGATCAATATAATGAATTATGTGTGCTTGTAATCTATCTTCTGATAGGATTTCTTTTTAAACTTGTTTGGTTTGAACCTATCATGTCAGCATTTTATCAGAAAATAACTTTCAGGTTAATTGAGAGGATACCCAGTATTCTGAGTGCAGAATGCTACAGAAAAAGAAAAGCTTTTCAGGTTGTAGCACGAAATATAAATTCATTAATAACGGATGTGAGAGTTTTGAAGGAATTATGGTTTCAGAGTAGCATCTGAACCTGAGAAGTTGACAATTTGGGTTCAGTTTTGGTCGAGTAAACTGATGTCAGATCGATTCAATTGATCTGCTGAATATTTTTTTTGTTCATAGTGGAGACAGCATCAACACTAAGATGCTAAGTCAAAACAGACAAAAACACTGAACACATCTACACCAACTAACCAGAAAGAAACAACGAAGTAATAACAAATTTCCAAACCTGACTTGTATTGTCGGACTTAGACCTTGAAGAAACAGGCAGTGTTTGCATTCACTAAGAATAAAATTAATAATTTTCATTTGGATTGAAAAAGTAAAATGAGTTTTAATTACATTTGTAATTATAAAATAAATAAAGAACGGATGAATCAAATAAATACAAAGAATTGCACAATTGGAAAAGAAAAATTCTACACAATTTGTTTTCAAGAAGACAAAACTAATGGATCTAGTTTACGGCACTGCAAATCCTCCTTATCTCTCCAGCATTTCCAGCTCCAATATCTCCCATCTTTATCATAGCAGACGCGAAATCCGCTCTAAAAGCCGAAGGACTCCTACTGTACTGCTCTACAATGCTGTCTGTGGAGCCTCCATTGTAAAGAACTTGATCGGATTCGAGAAGACCTTTTCTTTGCATCAAATCCTTAAAGTAATTATTATCAAACGAATTTGGAGTGACTAAATCAAGAGGAGCCAAATTTGAGTTTCCATCAGTAAGTGGACAACGACGTCTGCGAGTGCTGGCGAACCCAGCATCAATACTGTTGTTGCTGTAAATTCGGTCGCGGAATGTAAAACATTGAGCTTGGCCTATGGTATGAGCACCTGCACGTAAAACGTGTCTATGAACATCGAGTGATTTAATGATTTTATGAAGAAGAAATGTCCTCCTAGTTTTTTTTTTAGTTCTGACCTGACAAGGCAACCATGTCTCTTTCATTTAATCCTTTGCGTTGGAAATTGTCAATAAGTTCCATTAAGCTGGATTTGAAACCTGGCAGTTCTTTCAAGGCAAGCTCTGGCCTTGCTGTTAATGAATCTCTTCTTCCTAGCTTCACTGTCCAAGAAGGCCCGCCCACCTATAGATGATCACAAAGAAATTTTTGGTCATTTACTGAGAAATTTTCACAATATAATTAATTTCACTTGTCTTATAACTTTATTTTAGAGACTCACATATTCAGATGCATCTCTAGCAGCCACAGTGAGTATATCAGCGCAAGAAACGACTCCAGGGCATATATTTTCTACTTCAGACTTTGCTCTGTCGATCACATTATAACCCCTCACAGAATCTTTGTTAGGCAGCGCTGTCTTTTCGGTTTGAATTGAAGCAGTTTGGTCCAGCAATATAGAAGCATCACAACCCTACAAGAACCAAGATAACTAGTTACACATTGCTCCATCTGTTACACGCAAGCTTATATTGGTAGACTCCATCGCACAATTAGTACCTGAACAAAGCAATCATGAAAGTGTAAACGAATAAGAGAAGCTGCCATTCTTCGTTCTGCTGCAATCGAACGTCTAACAACGGTTCGGATTGCGCGGAGTGCGTTAGGACATGAATTAGAGTAAAAATCTGAGGATAGTTGTGCTTCGGAACATAAGGCAAGGATAAGTGAAGTGCACAACATGAACGCAGCAGCTTTTGCAGAATGCATTAATATTTTAGGGACAGTCATGTTTATGAAGGAAACTTAGAATTGTAATATATATGGGAAAGAACGATTAATATATGATATGAAGTTAAACGACTACGAAGTTGAAAGAAAAGAATGATGAAGTGGTTGATGTTGGAAGGGAATGGTGATGGACGACCAATTTATAGGAAACAAGAGTCAGCTCTTTTTAGCTGTTCTTTGGTCTCAGTTGTATGCTAACGCGTAACTGTTCAACATTGAAACACACAGCTGCATTTTCTAATAAAAAATTTCTTCTCTTTTTACGACCAATTCTTACCATTACATTACATACTTGCAGAAATTATTTTATGATGAAAACTCGTTGCTGTCCTTTTTTTTTTTTGTTCTCTCTACTTACCGTGACAGTTGTAGTGTTGAATTTGGTTGGCTGCAGCAATCTAAATTGAAAACTGCAGCTGCAGAAAAGGTAAATATCCACGTGACTTGATCATAAAATAATCTGCAACTATATGGAGCAGTTACGTTTACGACAAATTTAAAATGCAAGAATTGGTCGTGAAAGGTGAACGAAATTTCTATTAGGGTTTCAGGTTTGAACAGTGCCGGTTACGCGGTAGCACACAATAGACTAAGAAAAGGCCGATTAGAGCTGACTTACGTTCCTATAAATTGATAATGGATCACATTTCACCTCTATCTATCCTTCTTCATTCTATCTTTTTAAAAATTCTTAGGCTTTCGATATCATCTCCTTTAATTTATTTTGTTCAAACTTAAAATACATTAAACTTGTTCAGATCAAATCTCGGCAAATGAATTCTGCAAAAGCAGCTGCATTCATCATCTTCACTTCACTTCTCCTAGTTTCTGGTTCTGAAGCACAACTATCCTCAGATTTTTATTCCAATTCATGTCCAAATGCACTCCGAACGATCCGAACTGTTATTAGACAATCGATAGCAGCAGACCGAAGAATGGCAGCGTCTCTTATTCGTTTGCATTTTCATGATTGCTTTGTTCAGGTACGAAATATGCCTTGGAATTTAGCATTATATATTGCCCCATTGATCAATTATATCGTGTTGTGTAGTTCGAGCAATGTTTACTAATAATTGATCTAGATTCATGTAGGGCTGTGATGCTTCAATCTTGCTGGACCAGACTGCATCAATTCAATCTGAAAAGACAGCGCTGCCAAACAAAGATTCTGTGAGGGGTTATAATGTGATCGACAGAGCAAAATCTGAAGTAGAAAATATCTGCCCTGGAGTGGTTTCTTGTGCAGATATCGTAACAGTGGCTGCTAGAGATGCCTCTGAATATGTGAGTCTTCATAAAATTTTCTCTGTAGATGCATCAATGAAGTGATTAAATAATTGTGAATTTTTTCTGTAGATGATGACCTAAATATCTTTCCCACAATAAATAACCGAAAATTTCTTTGTTATCATCTATAGGTGGGTGGGCCTTCCTGGACAGTGAAGCTAGGAAGAAGAGATTCATTAACAGCAAGACCAGAGCTTGCCTTGATAGAACTTCCCAGTTTCAAATCCAGCTTAAAGGAACTTGTTGACAACTTCCAACGCAAAGGATTAAATGAAAGAGACATGGTTGCCTTGTCAGGTGCTCATACTATAGGCCAAGCTCAATGTTTTACATTCCGCGACAGAATCCACAGCAATAACAGTATTGATGCTGGATTCGCCAGCACTCGCAGGCGTCGTTGTCCACTTACTGATGGAAACTCAAATTTGGCTCCTCTTGATTTAGTCACTCCTAATTCTTTTGATAATAATTACTTTAAAGATTTGATGCAAAGAAAAGGCCTTCTCGAATCCGACCAAGTCCTTTACAATGGAGGCTCCACAGACAGCATAGTAGAGCAATACAGCAGGAATCCTTCGGCATTCAAAGCGGATTTTGAGTCTGCCATGATAAAGATGGGAGACATTGGTGCTGCAAATGGTGGAGAGATAAGGAGGATTTGCAGTGTCGTAAACTAGATCCATTATTCTTTTGCTTCTTCAAAACAAATTGTGTAGAATTTTTCTTTTTCAATTGTACAATTCTTTGTATTTTATTTATTTCATTCATTCATTATTCATTTATTTTATATTTACAAATGTAATTAAACTCATTTTACTTTTTATTCCATATGAAAATTATTAATTTAATTCTATAATATTTCTCCTTCTCTTAGTGGTTATCTGAATTCACACACGTATTAAAAATTGAGAATAGATGACAAGTTGATGTGCCAATTAACGGCTACCTAAGCTAGCGAACTCGGAAAAAGACGCATTGTTAGGAAGTCGTCTCCTGAAACTTCCCACATTGATAATTAAATCGTGCCACATGCTCCAAAGTATAGACTTTTCCTTTCCAAGTTAAAGAAGTAAACTCAAAAAATTTATAGCCTCTAGCAAAAGGAAAGTCTCAATTCATGTAATCAAGGTATGGTTTTCCATGAACTGATGAAGTTACTCTCTAAAATTATGAACCATACATACTTTATGAAGTCTACCATAGAGCTTAAAGCTCGATTCCTTTAACAATCTGCTTGTCCATACGAGCTTGAGATTTATGATACAGATTCCTAATAGTATCTATTATTCGATCACAGTGACGTTGGACCGAAACTTAATCATTGGTTCATTTGTGGTTGCTTGGGAGAGAAGGAAAGGTTGTGGGTTGGTTGCATATGTTTTTTAGAATGTTGATCTTGAATGGTTGAAAAATTAATTAGAATTGGGTATGTTGTCTAATGCGTGATATGTGTTATGGAACGCTGATAAGATCCTTGGGTGATAAGTAATTATACTTGAACATGATGTTAAGTGAAAATGATGAGTTTGAGTTCATTTGATGCCATGAGAATTGTTGATTTTATTTATTGTGTTGCACTCATGAACATATCATCTTGATGCATTTTGCATTAGATACAAAATTGGTACATAGACACGTAGAGCAAAATTGGCGCTATGCTTTTTTAGAGGCAAAATTGGAGCATAGGTATTCATCATGATATAAATCCATGATGAATGATTTTGTGAACAATTTTAAATAAGTAGCATTTCGTTTCTCGTTTTTCCATTGACATTTGAATAATGCATGCTGGCTACATCCACCGGTGAGGTCTTATGGCTACTATCTTTACTCAAGGAAATTAGTCTTCCACCAAAATCTCCTCCCAAACAACCTTGGTGCTACACGCTCGCCGGTAATACAATCTTTCTCACACGATCGCGACATCTTGAAATTGAATTTCACATTGTATGTGAGTTAGTTACCAAGAAACAACTTCTTGTTTCATAGAGTACCACACATTATCAAGTTGCTAATCTTCTTATCATGACACTTAGAAAAGTTAGATTCAATGGGCATAAAGACCAATCTTACAATTTGCTTTGCAACTGTCATCTTTGAGGTGAGTGATAAGGATAACTATATTAATTAGATAGTTAGTAGATACTTTGTAGATATTATCTAGAATATTTAACTTTGTAATCTGATAAGAGTTGTGGACTACACAACTCTAGCTTTCATATCTCAGTACACATATGTATTCAATGACAATACACAGAAAACACGTAAAACCATATCATCTTTTAAAGTGAAGTGAAGATGATGAATGCAGATGCTTTTGCAGAATGCATTAATATTTTTCAGATAGAAGTTGTCATTTACCGAGATTTGTACTGTATTTTAAGTTTGAACAAAATAAATTGATGAAGATGATATCGAAAGCCTTAGAATTTTTGGAAAGATAGAATGAATAATGATAGATAGAGGTGAAATGTGATCCATTATCAATTTATAGGAACTCAATTCAGCTCTGATTGGCCATTTCTTAGTCTCGACTGCGTGCCACCGCCTAACCGGCACTGTTCAAACTTGAAACCCTAAATGAAATTTCGTTCTCCTTTCACGACCAATTCTTGCATTTTAATTTTATCGTAAAACGTAACTGCTCTATATAGTTGCAGTTTTCTATTTAGATTGCTGCAGCCAGCCGAAATCAACACTACAACTGTCACGGCAAGTAGATAGAACCAAAAAAAGACGATAGCAACGTGTTTTCGCCATAAAATAATTTCTGCAAGTATGTAATGGTAAGAATTGGTCGTAAAAAGTTTATTTAAAAATGCAGCTGTGAGTTTCAAAGTTGAACAGTTACGCGTTAGCACACAATTGAGACTAAAGAACAGGTAAAAAGAGCTGACTCTTGTTTCCTATAAATTGATCATCCATCATTGTTAGCTTCCAACATCAACCACTTCACCATTCTTCTCTTTCAAGTTCTTAGGTGATTCACTTCATAATCATACCATATAATAACATCGTTCTTTCCCATATATATACTATAATTATAAGTTTCTCTTCGGAAATATGACTGTCCCAAAAATATTAATGCATTCTGCAAAAGCAGCTGCATTCATGTTGTGCATTTTTCTTATCCTTGTCTTAGGCTCCGAAGCACAACTATCCTCAGATTTTTACTCTAACTCATGTCCTAACGCACTCCGTGCAATCCGAACTGTTGTTAGACGTTCGATTGCAGTAGACAGAAGAATGGCAGCATCTCTTATTCGTTTACACTTTCATGATTGCTTTGTTCAGGTACTAATCGTGCGGTGGAGTCTACCAATATAAGCTTGTGTGTAACAGTTGGAGCAATGTTTAAATATTTATATCTTGGTTCTTGTAGGGCTGTGATGCTTCGATATTGCTGGACCAAACGGATTCAATTCAAACCGAAAAGACAGCGCTGCCTAACAAAGATTCTGTGAGGGGTTATAATGTGATCGACAGAGCAAAGTCTGAAGTAGAAAATATATGCCCTGGAGTCGTATCTTGCGCAGATATCGTAACAGTGGCTGCTAGAGATGCCTCTGAATATGTGAGTCTCTAAAATAAAGTTATAAGACAAAAGTGAAATTCTATTGTGAAGATTTCACAGTAAATGACTAAAAAACTCTTTGTGATCATCTATAGGTGGGCGGGCCTTCTTGGACAGTGAAGCTGGGAAGAAGAGATTCATTAACAGCAAGACCAGATCTTGCCTTGAAAGAACTACCCGGTTTCAAATCCAGCTTAATGGAACTTATTGATAACTTCCAACGCAAAGGATTAAATGAAAGAGACATGGTTGCCTTGTCAGGTGCTCATACTATAGGCCAAGCTCAATGTTTTACATTCCGCGACAGAATCTACAGCAACAACAGTATTGATGCTGGATTCGCCAGCACTCGCAGGCGTCGTTGTCCACTTACTGATGGAAATTCAAATTTGGCTCCGCTTGATTTAGTGACTCCCAATTCATTTGATAATAATTACTTTAAAGATTTGATGCAAAGAAAAGGTCTTCTCGAATCCGATCAAGTTCTTTACAATGGAGGCTCCACAGACAGAATTGTAGAGCAATATAGCAGAAATCCTTCGGCTTTCAGAGCGGATTTTGCGTCTGCCATGATAAAGATGGGAGATGTTGGAGCTGGAAATGCTGGAGAGATAAGGAGGATTTGCAGTGCCGTAAATTAGATCCATTATTTTCTTCTTCTACAAAACAAGCTGTGTAGAATTTTTCTTTACCAACTGTGCAATTCGTTGTATTTTATTTCATTCATTCTTCATTTATTTTATAATACAAATGTAATTAAAACTCATTATACTTTTTTATTCCAAGTGAAAATTACTAATTTTATTCTCTAATAATTTTCCTTCTCTTAGTTTTTTATTTTTTGTGAATGCACTGTTAAAAAACATTGCCTCTTTCCTTAAGAAGTTGAGAAATTTCGATGGTTTTAGTCTAATTAAAACTATGGTTCTTGATTCTATCTATTGAAATATTATATATAAAAAATTGTTTGTTTTCTGGAATTTCATATATAAAAATAATTGTTTTTAGAATTTCATAAATAAAAAAAATTTTAGCCACTTGAATAATGATTTATTTCTATACTCATATTCACTTGGAAATTTGCAGCTTTTACTTCCAAAAACTGAGGAAAACCTCTTCAAAGTCCAAAATATTAAAAGTCACTTTCAGTTTTTGACCGTCCAAACTATATTCTATTGTTTGCTTAGAATAGTCAAAATGCAAGCATGAAGATATAAATAACCAAAAAATACCAAAGCCTTTCACTACAAAAAGTCTGCAATTGCTAAAAATTAAAGGTGCCATTACCCACACTAATGCGAGAAATTTTGACACGTGAAATTAGCGACCACGTATTTGTAAAGTAGTGCGAGTATTTGCAGGATAATTATGAACAGTTAATCTTGGAAGAAGAGATTTTGCCGCTGCAAATGTAAGTGAAGCTATTAACAAAGGACGAGATGCAAGAGAGATGGTCGCCCTTTCAGGTTTGTATGGTCTTGTAATACCATTACAAAAGAAGAATGTAACATCCCGGAAAAATTTTTATATTAAAATAAAGTCAAATAAATGTGAAAATATCAGTATATAAAGATATACGAAAGGTTGACGTAAGGTTGATATAAAATAAATAAAGAAAAATCAGAAAAATTCTGATTTTAGAAAGTATGCGCAGTGGCACAAAAGAACGCGGTGTAGGCACGTCCCCGCGTACTATGAAACGCGGTGTAGAGCCGAGAATGCATAGTAAATGATCGACCACGTGTACCTCTTAATGACCTCGCGTTCTATGCTGAATTCTGGAAAAAAATATAAGTTAGAAGCATCGGGAAGCCATTTCATTTCTCATTCACATATAATCATTTCCAGCAGAAAAAGAGCAGCAAAAGAGTAGAGAAGAAGAGTTTTAATCCCGGAGAAGTGAGTTTTGGTTGGTTTTCTTTGGAAATCTTACATCCTAAGTGGTTAAAGGTAAGTTGAAGACAAGTTTACATAAGGTTGATGGTTGATTTTAGCTAGGGTTTAGGGTTGAGTTTTGATGAATTAAATGGAGATA
>CANYCX013444485.1:0-14199 GCA_948193385.1 Breynia disticha f. nivosa | reverse complement strand
TTTGTAATTCAATGATTTATTATTAGGCAAAAGTCTGCCATTTTAAAGAGTACATCAAATGAGTAGAGTTCAACTAAGGCTCCGTTTGTTTGACGGAAAATGATTTTTTAGAAAGAATATTTGTCAATGGAAAGTAAGTTTCAGAATTTTATTTTTCAGAATTGTAGTTCCTAATGTTTGGCAACCGTATGAAAATTTAACCAAAGATATTTAAAATTCATGTAAATAAAAACATAAACAAATTAAAAATATATTAATGAAATAAAAATTCTGCAATAAACCCAAAATAATTAAAAAGTTATAATATTAGATATTATATATAAGCAAGTTAAAATTGAAAAATATTTTTCCCTTTTTAAAAGAGGAAAATATTTGTTCACAAAATAAGATGCTTAGGAAATCATTTTTCAGTTGACCAGAAATAATTTTCCGTTAACTATTTTACTTACAATAACGGAAAATAAAAAAAATATTTTATAGAAAAATATTTTCTGTCAAACAAACGGAGCCTAAAACTCTAACCCTTACAAATTGCATCTGCCTAAAACTCCTAAACCATGAACGACAGCAACACACCCAACGACATCTCGTATCCTTACCCAGTGCTGCCTGCCTCCTTGTCGACTTCTCCAGCTCGTCTTTCTTTCTTCCGTATTGAAGAATCGATAACAACCGTGTAATCTATCGGGTTACAAAATTAATATCCCATTTTCATCTCATTGAAAAGATATATAAAAGTTATCTCTATCACGTCCCCTCTTTTAAAGATCTATTTTTTTATTCATAAAATATATATTTCTTTTATAATTATTATAATTTAAAATATGTTATTTGTAATATAATTAATATTTAATTTAAAATAAAATATAGATGTTTAAATTATATTTTTATAATAAAAAACTTAAAAATATATAAGATATTTATATTACATTATATATATACACATACCCGGCCTTCGTCATTTTAAATTTCAAATTGTTCCAATCTCGTCCTATTCTCCGCCAAACGTTAAAATCTATCTCATTCGAATTAGTCGAATCAAATTCCCCAATATGAATTTTTTTCCATCGCTATTCAAAATCCTCCCACAAGGCATGGCTGAATTTAGACGAGCCACTCTTCAATTTACTAATTGTAAAAAAAAATAACCAAAAAATTTTCTATTAAAAAAGCGCAAAATGAACAAATTATATTTTTTATTTGACCTAAACGATTGAAATTGTAATTATGATACCAATAAAACCTTAAAACACCTCTTAATTTCTAAATCACAACTAAAATATAGTAAATAGAAGCTGCAAATCTGCAGGTTTTTTTTTAAATAATTCTCACTTCCATGTTCCCTCTCTCACTTCATTCATTGTTGTAAGATATCTTTATATTCATCTTCATTTTAAAAATTTCATATTTTCTTTGTTTAATTTTATGTTTATTTATGAATATTGATTTGAATGATTTTATATTAACAATGTTGGGCTATATTGTTGTTTATCAATTTTGTAAAAGTCGTGAAGCGTGCTTCGTGCTTAAGCCTAAAATAGGTTCACTGCTTCAACGCGTTTATCGCCTCTGACAACTATGGCATAATATGTTCTATTTTCCAATCTTTCAGGATGACAATAGAGGGATTGGCTAACTTTTTCTATTGCTACTGTAAATGCAGATAATAAACATCAAACCACACAGCAATATATCTGCTTAAACATTTCTAAAATATGAAACCACCTTCATCATCAAAAACCTTATACCTCTAACTGAAATAAGATTGCACAAAAACACTTGAGCTGTACACCAACTGAAACTCAACAAACCAAAAACAAGAAAGAAAACTCCACCACCAGACCAACTCACTGCCACACATCTAGACCAGACAACCGCCCCCATTAATGTTAATAGGTGAGAGAAAGCAGAGGAGAGTACAGCAGAGTGATGTTTAGAAGTTTATTACACTGGGATAACGTCGTTCTTCGACATGTCTTCACAACGCAAAACAATCCCTTCAAGGCTCGCCGGAAAGATGCATTTCGCCCATTGGCAACCTGTCGTTATTGGTTCCGGAGGTGGCACGATCATAAGTACATTTTCATTCCTTTGTACTACTCCCATTACACTAACTGTGCTTCCTTCCTTGATATACCTGCATACACAAGAATTTTGTTTTATCCAGTCAGTAAGTTCATTCATTACTTGGAGTAAACGATATGATCACAGGACGGACAAGGCTTAACAGCGATTATCCTCGTAAAAATGTTAAAATACGAGCAGATGAGGGTCGAATGCAAAATAATCTCATCCCATTAATCAGTATAAACAGGAAAGAAATTCTCAGTCATTTTAGTGCTACTCATCCATCCAACTGAACCATGTTCTTTTGTTCAGATCCAATATATCACAGCGATACCGAGTTATGCAACATCTCCCAACAAATCAATAAGCTATGCTGACACATTCACATAGCTCTAAGTTATCCTCACCATATGAATAGCAGTATTCTTTTATTCATGTTAATATTATAATAATTTTAAGGAAAGAAAGACGTAAAATGAGAAGGCCGTATTTCCCATAACCACCGTTCTAACAAGAAGAGCACTTTAGTACAAGGAAAAATCGTTTGATTCCAATATGAATGTTAGCCACGTGAAAAATAAAGGTGCAAAAGCAACGATGACAATAAACAATGTAGGGCTCTTACCCTTCTTTCAATCGCATTGCTCGATCATCTCTTGAAAGATTTCTCTCCCCTAACCACCTCAAGAATTCTGGAGACAGATTCTCGGTGGCTGGGTTAACATCTGCGACAAGGGAGTCATCAACGTAAGGAATCACCCTGGCGCCATAACCGGTTTTCACCAATGCACGCAGACCAGATTGGAAATCAGAAATGTAGAAGTCAACAGCTCGCCTCTGTTAATTCAGTGTTAAAAAGCTCCAGTCAAGTGAATGAATATAACAAAGTGTTAGTGAAAGACTCCAACGCCACAAAGTTCTACTTTAGATGATATTATTTTTCCCCAAAAGTAATGAAGATATCAACAATGGCATACACATATCATTGATAGGCAAGAAGTCTCAAGATTGGAGTTTCAAAACTGTCGAAAATAACAAGCAAAGAAATGAACGTGAGAATCGCAGCAGCAGTTCAATAATTGTCAATGTCAACTAAGAAAAAACATTGCCCACTTTGTAAGAAAAAAATTGCATCTTAAAAACCCTTAAATGCTGATTTTAAATTCACGTCGTATGCATGCAATGTATATAGCTTCTACTACAAGCTCTCAAAAAATATAAAATGGACTGGTATCTTTTTTCCTTCTTAATACTCTATGATTAAACAAACTTGCAAATTAATCTATATTAAACATTAAATTATAAGAGGGTACAATCACGCGAGAACATGCTATCCAAAAAATAAATGGAATCAATTTTTCAATCACTCACTTCCAGCAATCTGAGTCCCCAAGTAAAACGACGATGTGTCGGGTTGGCTGCTTTTGAGTCCCATCCCCGGTACTCGTACAAAGTTGTTGAAGTATAAACACATCTAGGGACTTTTTGAAATGACGACTCCAGGGGTACATTACCACAGGTGACAACCTTCGAAAGCACAACCAACCATTTTAATACGTTAAATTATGCAAACTCAAGCAGTATTCAAGAATACAGTTAGCATTTTCCTCAAATGGATGGAAAATGTGCATTCTGTAAATGATGCAAGCTAAAAGCATGATAAAAAAAAATATTACCCCAGATATCTTCACAAATTGTCCATTTTTGGCATTTCGTAGCTCTGCATCAGGATAGCGAGCAATAAAACCCAAAATAGCACTTCTACTGAAAAAGGTATTCCACAAGAATAAAGTAGCAACTGCACCAAACAGTATCACAACAACGATAAGAAGGATGGCATTATGGACTGCTCCAAGAATAAAACCCCCAGCTATGAAACCCATTACAAAGAGCAAAATGAGTGACCACAGTATGGGTTTTGGGAAATTCCTTCTGAAAGAAAAGCCATCATCTTGGCTAAGAATGGTCACAGTTTGCTTGTGAATAACAGAACTTGGGTTTTTCATCGATCCCATAGACTCCAAGGGCCCGGATACCTTTCGAGGTGCCCCGGAAGAATTTAATGGACCCGAAGAAATAGGCCCAGATGTAATGAGACCTGTTTTGGGAAGTGCAGGAGGCAAAGGTCCAGAGTTTTGTCGACCAGAGGGTGTTACTCCACCAGACTGAGGACCAGATGACTTCTTCATAGGTTCACCATGTTTATTGAGGGGGCCTGAATTTGATTTTTTCATTGAAGCAGAACCTGAAACGCCTCCTGATTGTACAGCACCTGATGTAGTATAGACAGCCCGAGCAGCTGCATTTGATATTATAGGTCCAGAATGTGAAGCAGCACCCCCAAATGATCCTGTCCTTAAGGGAGCACCAGTTATAGGTCCAGATTTCCTAGATTTAGAGCCATCCATAGGAATATCAAACATTTTACCCAGTTCTCCAGACTTCTTGATATCTCCACCAATATATGGCATGGCCGCTGAACTCATTGTCGGCGTTCTTTCCTTTGGTTGCTCAGGCCGGCCTGATACATAGAGCCCATTGCTGAGCTGATGAGATGGGAATCGAGAACCCATCAATTCTCAATATTAGAGCACAGATAGATTACACAAGAAGTGCAACTATGCAGAGTAACGTAATGGTCAGCGTCCTGATAACACAAAAACATTCAGTTAAGAGATTGACAATTGTTTTCAATCATTAAAGCATCTCAGATCATCAAAACAAACATCAAAATTAACTTGGTAAAAGAAATAGGACTCCCAAAAAACAGTTAACATAAGAATGATTATGCAGCATATGCAGTGGCACTGTAGTAATAAGCAAAGAACTAATACAAGACCATTAGAGCTTTAAAAAAGCATACAGGGTTTGTAAAAAAATTGACCTTAAGCTAGATAGGAAGCATCTTGTTATGGAGAATTCCGAATATTATACTGCATAAGAGTTGAGAAGTAGCAAAAATCAGAAAATCAGAAGAAAAGCTAAATATATTACCGCTCTTGTTTAAGCAGAGAAGATGGAATAACATCATCAATTTGGATCAAGAGCATTTTTCATCGTTCAAAAAAAGTAAAGATGAAAAGAAAAATTTTTACTTAACTCCTAACAGGTAATTTATTATTTATTTTCAATTAGAATAATAATCTTATCATGTAGTTACTAAAACAAAGTACCTAGAAACATAACCGATCATTCAATAGAAAAGTAATTTATATACCAGGAAAAATTGCACAAATTTCGAATCAAAGAGTAAACCTATGAAAGTACTTATTAGTTTTTCAGGCATTCTGTTGATTTCTCAGCAACCAAAACAAACAAAAAAATACATGCTAAAGAAAACAAAGGCCCTTGAACACTCTCTAAAACAATTAAACGTTCAGATGCTATAACCGTTGTGAGGCAAGTGAGCCCTAATATCAACATGTTTTGCACCTAACAGAAATGGAGAAAAAAAAACGCTAGGATAACTGCTCAAGAGCATACATGATACAACAAAAATGACAAGGGCAACCATCAATATGACCTCCATTCTTTCGCAACAAAGAAAACTAGAACAAAATATGTCCACAACTATCGAAAGGCATAATTCAAATCGTGAGCGTCAGCATAAAGTGTATCGTAAGTAACAGACCCAACAGCAATTACCTCAAGAATTCAGTATCACAGATTAAGCACCGACTTGTTTAGAAAGAGTAGGCAACAGGTGTAGATTATTTCAGTAACGATTAAAAGAGAGCGAATAGTAAAAATAGAAAGAAGACTTACGCAAAAATCTACAAAATATGCTATAGGTTAGTGCTCAACAAACAATCCGTAAACCAAGTACAAATAACAAACCCCTAAACCTTCCTTCTCCTCTTTGCCACATTAAGGAACATAACATGAAGTAGCATTCTTTAAAATGTTCTTAGCCATCGACAGGAAAAAACCCAATTTTCTTGATTGGTTTACTGCAGAGAGCACATGAAAAGATAAGAACCCATTGAAGTTCTCATCTAAACAGTGCATGATCCAGAAAGAAGCCAAAGTTCAGTAATTTCACCTTCAGTACTAATTCACCTTCAGTACTAATCCATAAAGAAAGTAAAAAAACAAATATGATCATTTTGAACTTGGAGAAGGCCTGAAAAAAGATCCAACTAAAAGAAATCTAATAAATCAACCATTGGGAGTTCACATAAAGCTGAAAACAAAAATCTAAAATAACGACAGACAGAAGATACATGGTCTGGATCAATATACACACCTGAATCAAAATTGGTGAGAAATCAAATGTGAGTTTCTATCAAAGAGCACTACTTCCAGTAAGTGAAGCAACCAAAGTAGCAATCTGAGATCCCATCTTCAATAGAGTCACCATTACTAAAAAAAAACTTTCTTTTTCTCTCAACAAGATGTTATCTTTAGTGTTTCCAATTCTTGAAGAAGCAGCAACAACTGGTAGTTTGCTTGTCCCTACCTGTAAATAAAAGAGGAAAAAAAGCCATAAAAATTAAGAGAGAGAAGGTTACACTGATTGAGTAAAATTCAATCTATACTAATAACGTCCCTCAAAACTAAGCTGCCCATTCTCTCTCTATACTGTGTTAGTTTAACTCTGAAGCTATTCAACCAAAATGTAAGCATTAAAATGCCTGAGTTCTCTATTCCAACAACCCAAAACAAACAAAGAAGTTGGTTTTCTTCTTCACACTTGTTTATGCAAAGTTTAGGACTTGAATTTTGACTAACTAAACTTAAAAAGAAGCAATCTTTTCAGCAAAGAACAATGACCACACAATGTGAAGAACAACAAAACTTACATAAATTGCAATAAAGGTGAGTTAGATAGATGTTGAAGTGGGTTTAAGAGATGTGGGAACGATGGAAAGGGAAAGAGCAGAAGTAAAAAAGTATACTTGGTTTGAAAGAGTTGGAGCGGATTGGAGGGTTAAACGGTGGGGAAGAGAGGTGTTAGGGATATGATGGTTGCTTAAAGTTTTAAAAAACATCATTTGGTGCATCTTATGTTTCCATATTTTATCTGCTCTGTCCAACAATCTTACTTGTTACTTCATTCAGAGCCTACCTCTTCTCATCTCAAAGCTTATCATTGAACCAAACTTGACTTGTTAAGCGGTGTTTGGAGTTGAACTTAGTAGGACGGATTGCAGTTCGATCCCCCGCAACATCGTTTGGGAGGGGAATAAAATCTAACCACCGGGACCCTCCCCGAACCGGATTGGTCTCGGCCCAGTGGGTCGAGGACACCAGGACTCAGACAAAAAAAAAGCTTATCATTGAAATTAATTGGTTCTTAAAATCAGTAATTTGTGATGCCATTAGCCTTGAACCCAAATCAGGTTCGACTCGAGTCGAATTTAGTTTCGAATTCGATCCTTTTTAAATTGAATGAGTCTTTCATTTAAAGTGATAAATGGTTGAGATCATTCAATAGTAACATTAGTCTCTAAATTGTTTCTTTTTTTAGTTGAAATGGTTTTTTGAGAGATTTATAGTCGTGACAGACCATAGTTAAAAAAATATAATTTCGCGTGAGATTTTAGTGGAAATGTATATGTAGACTATAGTGCATTGTGTTTGTCTCTTGTAATTTTTTTGGCTTCTACCTCTTAGTAACTGAATAGTAGAATAATTTTTTTTTTGTTAACGTATATCGCACTGACCAAATCACGTAAATTTCTGTAAATTCTCTTTATTTTTACCTTTTTTTATTATTTAAATTCCTGAAAAGTAGAATGCTAACGTAAATAAATTTTCTCATTATATTCTTTAGTCAGTGTGAAATTATGTTGTTATTTCTTGATTTGAGAAAAGGGTTATAGAGACTCGTGAAAATAGGAAGATGGAAGGGCTTATATGCATATTTTGAAGTTAAGGGGGTGAAATAAGAAATTTACTTAGTTTAGGGAGTTATGAATATAATAAGCCCATTAGAAATTCTGAGTATATCAAAGCCGCGGCAAGGATGATAAGCTCTTCTAACGGCCACACATGGCTTACTTCACCTTCACCACTACCAATGCTTCTACACTGCGCCATAAACACCTCTTCTTCATCACTCTCTGTAAGTTCCCATCATCTCTTAACTTTTTCAGTCACCATTACTTGTCTTATTTGCACGCGCCATTGTTTTTGGTTAGAAGCACACATGCAAAGTTTAAAAATTCATACCATGACGGCCATTTAGAAACTGTTAGCTGCAGAATTAGAGAAGAAACTGTTTCTGAGTTCTCTTATTTGAGGGATAATAAGAAAAGGGCAGAGAGAAAATCTTTGAAAAAGATTGTTAATAAATCAGGTGTGGGAGAAAATGGAAAGAACGCAAGGAAGGACATGGGGTTTAAAAGGAGGGGGCAAATGAGTTCTGTTGATTCTAAAATTACGTTTAAAGATGGTAATAAAGAGATAAATGATGTTCAAAATGTAAGGCATGAAATTGTTAATGGTGAAATGAAGAGAAAGGAATATAAGAAAGGTGGTGATAATAGGGTTAAAGGGGGTAGAACTAAGAAACATAAGACTGATCCAACTGACGTTAAGTTGAAGGTTCGGTTGGATATGTGCTCGAAAAGGGGGGATGTTATGGGTGCAATTGAGTTATATGACTTAGCTCAAAGAGAAGGAATTAAAATGGGACAATACCATTATAGTGTGCTTTTGTATCTTTGTTCCTCTGCTGCTTTAGGTGTTGTTCAACCTGCCAAAAGTGGGAATGAGAATCGAGGTTCAAAGTTATTAGACTTATCGAGTGGAATTTCTAATGTGAATTCTGTGGAATTGAATGAATTAGTTGATTTGGCTGATGAGAATATGAGTAGGTCAAATTCTTCTTCCAGAAATTCTGATAAAATGGAGGTTGATTCTACTGGTAATTTAAATGAATTAAATAGTTCAGCTAATGATGATTTGAAAAAGGTATCTAATGGATCTAGCAAGCTCAACTCTGAACAAATAGATGGATTTTGGAAGCAGGATGATAGTGATGATAATGATCATGAAATTCGGGTAAGCGAAGACATAAAAAAGTATGCATTGCAAAGGGGATTTGAGATCTATGATAAGATGAATAGAGACAACGTTCCAATGAGTGAAGCAACCTTCACTGCTGTGGCAAGGATGGCAATGTCAATGAGGAATGGAGATATGGCCTTCGACATGGTAAAGAAAATGAAACAACTGGGGATAAATCCAAAATTACGATCTTATGGTCCTGCGCTGTCTGTTTATTGCAATAGTGGAGATGCCGATAAAGCATTTAGTGTAGAGAAACACATGTTGGAGCATTGTATTCAACCCGAAGAATCTGAGCTAGAAGCTCTACTAAGAGTAAGTGTAGAAGCTGGTAAAGGAGATAAGGTCTATTATGTGCTGCATAAACTAAGAACAATTGTGCGGCAAGTCTCGCCCTCTACTATTGGAATACTTGTTAAATGGTTTAAGAGCATTGCTGCATCACGGGTTGGGAAAAGAAAGTTGGATCCAAAAATTATTCATGAAGCCATGGCTAACGGTGGTGGAGGATGGCACGGACAGGGTTGGCTTGGGAAGGGGAAGTGGAAAATTTCTTCTACCTCTATTGGACCAAATGGATTTTGTACAAGTTGTGGGGAAAGATTAGCAACGATTGACCTTGACCCAGAAGAAACAGAAAATTTTGCTGAATCTGTTGCTTCTATTGCTATAAAGAGAGATAAAGATTCAAGCTTTCAGAAGTTTCAAGTATGAAAAACAAAATTCTACTATGTGCTTACTTTATAAGCATTTACTTATCGTGTACATCTTTGATGGATTAGTAAAAACGAGTAATGTAATTGTTTTATTTGCAGAAATGGCTTGACTACTACGGACCTTTTGAAGCAGTGGTAGATGGAGCTAATGTTGGCATGTTCAGTCAGAAGAGATTTAGACCATCCAAGGTATGTTGTCAAATGGCGTAAAATGAAAAATATCTCTGCAATTTCTTTTTTTCACTTAGTAATTGGTGGAATCGTTTTTGGTGGTCATTTTTTAGATCAATACTATTGTTAACGCAATGCGGCACAAGCTCCCTTCCAAAAGATGGCCGCTCATCATTTTGCATAACAGACGTGTCTTTGGACACAATATGAATCATCCGGTAAATAGAGCCCTGATCGAGAAGTGGAAAAACGTAGATGTGCTTTATCTAACGCCCACAGGATCAAATGATGATTGGTAAGACTGTATCATCATTAATCATTGCTCAGTTAACTGCATACCTTTGTCAACTTTTCAGTTTATCAAACAATTCAATTTTCTGAATAATGCAGTGGCATATGAAATTCCACGAGTAATAACTTGTTCTTCAGGTACTGGTTGTATGCAGCTATAAAGTTTAAGTGTTTAATTGTCACCAATGATGAGATGAGAGACCATACATTTCAACTTCTAGGCAATGATTTCTTCCCAAAATGGAAAGAAAGGCACCAAGTGAGTTTAACTCTTCAGATGCAGATATGGTGTTGATTTTTGAAACCAAAATGCAATTTTTGTTTTTATCTTAACAAGGCATCGTTTTCTTATGTGAAGGTGCATTTCAGTTTTTCGGATTCTGGTCCTGAATTTCACATGCCGCCTCCTTATTCAGTAGTAATTCAGGTGAGGATGCACTTCATTTAGTTTTTTATTTCTTCAACTCTAGAAAACTGATGTGTTTATAATTTTATTGACTCTGAACTATACTTGGACTTGTGAAATGTTGGAACAGGAATCAGTGGAAGGCCACTGGCATATTCCTATTGCAACAGAACAAGATTATGAAGCCGATCGAGCTTGGTTATGCATCACTCGTCGTAAATCAAACAAGGGAAAACCAGATTCCGACTCCACCAGGCATGAAGGTATCAACTTAAGAATTCATCAGAATGTTTCCAAATTGAAATCTTGTGTTTAACAGTCATAAAATATTAAGTGCATTCTTGAATCTTACTCAATGACACAGGAGGAATCAAACTACTTCGCTTATTCTAAAACATCTAAATAGCTTACAGTTTAAGTGCGTACATTTTTACGAGCATCTATTGGTACTGGTTCTTTCATCCTGCGTGTAGCCTCTGCATGCAAAAGAAATTTTCTTATGTTTCATAGTTATCTTATGTACCAGCTGAATTCTCATTGAATTCTATTTCTTTTATAAGTTCTTAAAATTGTGAATAGCTACTATGTAAAGTAACATTCTGAACTTATAATGTTGCGTAGAGTCCGAATCAATCAAACATGCCGACGGAAATGCGAGCTCAAATGTACAAATGGAAGTATCAGTGAAGCCTGACCCTTCAGAACAAGACGTTGAGGAAAGGGTTAAGAAATCATCGAAAGATGTCTATAGGAATCTCAGAGCCATTCTTTTGGAATCCGCATTTCTACGTCATCAGACCATCTTATCAAAAATTGAAGCTGCAGAAGAACTTGGTGACTGTGTTATTGACTTCCAGATATGAGTGCTTGTGCATTTTGAGCTCATGTATGGACCGTATCCGTATGGTTACAGTCCTTGCAAGCTTGCTTCCCAAGTTCCTTTTAGATGGTGTAAATGAACCAGGCTTCTCGCGAGGTGGTCAAGTTCGAGTTCGATAAAAGTTTGTTCGAGCTCGGCTCGTTTACAATCGAGTCTGTTCATGAACAAAATGTTAGACCCGAAAACGGCCCATTGATTTCTGAATCAAATTGTACTACCAGAGCAATGAACTCACCGCACAATACGGAGAAGCCCAGCTTAGAATCTGCAGAAAAATGTCTACCATGTAAAGAAATTGAAAATGAAGTGACTAACTCTTGAATGACGAAGCTTTGTAACACTTCTTTTATAATTTTTTTTGGAACTTGCCAAAAAGAAATTCATTTTTTGGAATGTATTACAGGTGAACAATCATCTGTGTTGGTGAGGCACATGGATAAGAAGTTAACTAATTTAAAAAAAAAAGTTGCAGAACACATGTTTGATGTCTCCATTATCATGAAAACCGTCCAATAATTCTTGGATCATTATTCTATCAAATTATTTTATTTATTCTTGTTTTGAATACTTCCAACATGTTTATATCAGGTGTCAACAGAACTGGACTCTGGATTTAAAAAAGCACTTGCTGTAAAGTTTCAGAACAGTTGAAACAGTTACTGCTATAATTTATGCAGTTAATCTATCAAAAATTTTGAAAATTAACCATTTAGAAATCTTCAGGAGAATCTAGTCTGGTCCAAAACACTACAGATGCCATATTTTAAATGGACATTCCAAGATAAAATTCAGAAATCGTTGGCCTCACCCTGACAGAAGTGACACAAGTTTTTCTGTATTTCTGTCGTTATAAACAAAAAGAACATTACAGTATCGATCACGGGCGATTCTTGTTTTTGTCATTTTTCTAATCTTTTTTGGTGCATGCAATATATTGGCTTCAGAGAATCTTTCTTTTCATGTCTTTATTGTTTTTCTTTTCTGTGATCCACTCCACTGTCACGAGTCTCCTGTAATCCATACCCTTCCCCATAATATTATGTCTCCATATAACTCATCTGTAATTTGAAAAAAACCAAGTTCAGTCATGGAGTTCTCTAAACTATCTGGTTATTCTGAACAGAAGAACTCAGAAAGTTATCATCAACCTGATCAAGAAGATGTCACTATGCGCTTTGATCAGTCTCTCCAGGTCTTATTTTCTGCCATTTTTGTTGAATTTATGTTTTTGGGGAAGATTCATTTTGTTTTCTGAAACTCATTTCTCTTTTGCGTTTTCTTTCTTTGTATTTGCAGGAACTTAAAGATTTTCGTTCTCAACTTCATCATGCAGCTGATCACTGCGAATCCACTTTTTTGAATACCAAAAAGAAGAAAATGCAAGTCTAATAGTTTCTCCATTCTTGAAATGTTCTTGAGAATATAATTACCATTAACATTAGAACTTCAGTAACATTAACTTCTTGTTGTGGATTATGCTGTTGCAGTGCTATGGACAATACGAAGGAGTACATATGCAGAGCAGTGGTTGCTCTTGTTGATCATCTTGGAAGTGTTTCAAATAATCTGAACTCAACCATTGCTAAGACCAGTGGATTTTCTGATGCAGAACTTAGAATTAACTGCTTAAAACAAGTTAGTACCAGTTCCCCTTCCTTTTATAATGTTATTTTTTGCATTAAAAACTCATGCATGGAACTTGTTGTACAGAGACTTCTTTCATGTGACCAATATGTGCAAAAATTTGCTGTCAAAAGAGTGCAATGGAGTTCAAATTTTCCAAGATTTCACAGTCGCTATTTATCAACATGTAAATGTTCTTCATGGCTTCCTTTCTTCAGTTTCAAACGTCTGCTTTATATAAGTAATTCATATTCACTTTGGTTTTTTTCCTAACCAGCAAATGCTTCTGCGGAGAAATCGAATCAAGATGAAAGGTTTATGTGGTTGCTCAGTACTTTTCTCTCCAATTCTATTCATTTCCATGAAGAATCACTTGTTTTCATCTGAAGCTCATAAAGTTTCCGAATTAATTATATGTAGGACTTGCCAGTCTACACCAGCAAAGTCTGCAATCATAGACAAGAATGGCTTCAACACAGAGGACTTGCCTCTTTTTTTGTACACACACACGCAAAGATCATCATCTGTCAAAAGTGGGGAAGGTAATTTTGGACAATCGCGGTGATTAAGAAACTAGAGCTTAAGTTAGTTTATGTGCTAGTTCGTTTTACAATATTGTCGTTATTTAATAAGCTATTTTAATTGGATAATAAGCATAACTTTATTGATTGTTTGATCTGATTTTGTGGATGCAGTTTTACCAGTTCGCGATGGCATCTCAATATTAACGAAGTGTCCAAATTCCACATTTCATTTTCAGGTGTATCTTAGTTAAATTTCTTCGATGAAACAAAAACTTCCATTGAAATCTCTCAAGTTATATTCATGTTTTAACTCAAATCTTCCATGTTCAGATGCAGCATTGTTCTCCGAGACGCGGACGAAACATATTGTTCAGGAAATATGCCAACAGCAACGACATATTATCAGTCATTCGTCGGACAAAACGACCAACGTGAATCTGAAACATAAGATTTGGAATACCTAATCCATCACTTAATTGCTCTCTGAACTTCAGCCTGGACGATCAG
>CANYCX013444393.1:0-11840 GCA_948193385.1 Breynia disticha f. nivosa | reverse complement strand
AATGAAAGATTAAAAAGGTAAAAGAGAATGTATTAACACATGTATGATTGTTGTGGAATGGCTTTAGGGCGCCATTGTTGTTTTAGGGAGGATAGGTTGGGATGACCGAAGACTCCTCTGCACCCCGGCATGTAGAGACGTTAAAGGATGCCTTACTGAGTATATAAAATATACACACCTGTCATTGCTGGATTCTGTGCAGGTCGACAGGTATCATTGACGAGACGACGCAATCGGCGAGGCTAGCGGTGCGATACTGAAGGTCGGGCTCCCAGATGTTTAAATGTTGCAAATATTGTGCATGTTATGTATATATGCAAACAATTGTTATAAATGGTTTTATTTACATACCATTCTAAATGTTTTCCAGCTTCCGCATTTCGAAAATCATCATGTATTAAATACTCTGATTTACATTATATAATTTATGTTTTAAAAAGAAAAAAAAAATATAGTGCGTTTTTCAGCATTTATTGGAAAATGAACTTTGAGAATTTTGGCGTCACATTTATAAAAATAAACAAAATGTACAACATAAAAAATGGAAGCACACAAAATATGGAGCTCGACATTTGAGAATATCGCTCTGAAGTAAGATCACTGCAGCTCTGATGCAGTGGCAGCTATCTGCATCATGTGCATCATTTAAACAATTTAAACAAACGGTGATTATGTCTCAATACTCAGTAAGTATCTTACACAACATCATTGATTCATATTTTCTCTTCTAAAATGAGAGCAAGGAAAATCAGTATATTAGGACGAGGATGAGGATGAGGACGTGTTGATGATCTGATCTTCCTCTAGCACAAGTCGTGCTATACAATCATACATATTCAACCATTCACACTTGTTTAACATAAGAACACAATATGTATCTCAACATATTATATGCAACAACAGCACATGTATAAATTGTGAGCCTCAAATTTAAAATCCTATTTTTCCTAATAATCAATATATTTTAAGAAATGATATAAAATCAAATCTAAAAACAGAACAAACGAGAGAGAAAATATATATACACGCTCTTTATATAAAACTCAGCCCAAACTGTTTTCATTTCAACTATCAAACACAAGCGGAAGCAAATAGTTTGAAAAACATTCAAACTCAAATCCTACGCGAATATACAAAAATGTACAATATGTACAAAGCAAAATCTCAAAAATGAACTCTGGAGCTCGACCTCTGACGTAAGCTCTAGAAATGCTGATCACCTCTGTCGTCCAGCTACAACAACTACTTACGATCTGCAAAATCATTCAAACAACAAACGGGGGTGAGTATAAAATATACTTAGTAAACATTCTTAGCTTTATATAAAGTAAATTATGTGCAGAGAAAAAAATATAAATCAGCACGAGGACGTGCCTATCTATCTTCTCCCTATGGCATCTGATTATGCCTGTGCAAATATATCACACAGATATAAAACAGCACACAGCTCAACAATCCACACAGGATTACTATCAGAATCATAAGTTCACAACAATATCATGATAACATAAATCAAAGTCCACACAGGATTATACTCAGCACTTATGAACCACATAGGCTCATTCATCCACACAGGATCGATCACACAGATCATACTTATAAGAATATAATATCCAAATAGGATCAGAATCATAACATTATACATATATGAATGTAAATGTATGAAATGAAATGTTAATGCAAATCCACACAGGATGACCTCGGGTTATTGTCCACCATATCACACAGCAGTGGAATTTCTCTATCGAACACAGCAGAGGTTACTGCTGTACTACACAGGAGAGGTTTTAGATCATACACAGCTAAGTCTAGGATAGCACACAGCAAATCCTTTATCCACACAGGATATCATAGCCACACAAGCATAGTGTCATACAGATGCTTATACAATACGTGAATGTATGAATGCCATTTGTATCATATCATCACACAGCATAGTAATGACATTCATATCAGCACACAACATAGCTCACATAGAGCAAATCATATACCATACAGGTATAAACCATCATAAAAACATACCACACAGGTATTTATAACTTTAATGTATCAATGTTAACTCAACATGTCAAAATTAACTTCATATCAATCATATATCAATGTAAGCAACACAAGCTTATCAATAATCACTTAATATCATCATTTATCAAATAGGTCTAAAGCCAAATGAACATGCCAAATCAATTCAATTTAGATCGTAAATGATCATAACAACAATATGAATGATTCATTCATCATCATTTCCTTTTCAATATGGCTCTTTTATATCTAACAATCTCAAACATAGCATTATAGGCCAGCTATCTTACAACTTATAAGCTTAAAGAAAACTACCATTTATATAAGAATTCATTTACGATCCAATTTAGTAAGCATAAGAACATTTATCTTGAAAAGAAAATCAAAAATAATAAGCTAACACAGCTCAAAAATCACCCAGCACTCGTAAAGATCCCCCTGTATGTAATTAATAACATATAAGGTATTAACTAACCATTAACACATTCATTCTTAACTTAAAAGAATCACAACAATCATTTATCAACTTCAAGTCAACCATTCTTCATCCTTTCCTTAAAAACTCATCTTACCAACCTTTATCCATTTAAAGAATTCTTCTTCAACTTCACATACATAAGTTCATTTAAGGTTCTAATCAAATTATAACATAGTTGCCTGGCATTAATTTCCATTCAACACATGAAATCAATAAGGTTCACAATTTCAGCAATCAACCTTTTGTAAAACTTACATTAACCTTCTTCTTTTCACTCTTTTTCATCAACCTTGCTGCATAAAATCATCGTAACACATACCTAAACTCATGCTGAACTTCTCTACATAATGATCAGCAATTCCAGCAATCAAAACATCAACTAATATCCATTCAATTCAGCAAAAACAAACCATAAACCTTAAGTAAACCTTCTTTCCAAGCTTACCTTATGATTTGTAACTTCTAATATGGATGATTGCAAGAAAGAAGAATCAAAATCACTTCCCCTACTCAAACTCTCAAGTTTTCAGCCCTTTTCTCTCTAGTTTTTCTCTGTAATTAGGGATTAGAAGTCTAAGAAATATGCTTGCCTCTTCATTCGTATACTCTTATATTTTTTTCCCAGATTTCAGTAATCCACATGTGGTGGAAAGGAGACTACACGTGGTCGTGCTGAGGATGCGTAGTTTGCTGTCCATTGTGCATAATTTGCAATTTTCAGCATTTTCCTCTTCTGTTTGGGTTATTTCTTATCGACATAAAATCAACCTTTGATCAACATTTATATATTGATGTTTAAAAATTTATTTTAAATAATTTTACAACGAAAAATTCCCAGAATGTTACATAAATATCATCATCATTTTATAATTTCATATCTCCAATCATATATCTCATATTCAATCATTCCAGCATTCGTATCTCAGAAAATAATGGTCACACATGCTAATATGAATGGGAATCAAATATGTGCATATGAATGACAATGCAATCACATGCGATATGCCTAGGGGTATTGCTCTCTTTTCTTTTTCTTTTCTTTTCTTTTCATTTTTTCCTCGGTCCCAAACCATCATCGTAGTCAGTACAGCATTGAGCCCAGCTCGAAATATCATCGGTCCCAGACCGGCATCGAGATCTCTTTCGAAATAATCCTCATGCCCAGCCTAGGATATCAATCTCAGTGTCACACAATAAATGCAACACAATGAATGATCAATTCATTCATATATCTCAAACTCAATCAAGTATGCTCAACAATAAAGCAACACATGCTTTTAATATCAACATGAACTTCATCATATGTGTAACATTCTCATCCCGAATCACTTTATTAATATTTTAAATAAAATGTTTAGTAAAAATTAAAGTTTTTTACAATTAAAATGATGAAAATAAATGACTAGAAACAAGTATACGAAAAGGGGACAAAAGGGTGATAAAAGAGTACCGAAAAGTAGCCGAAACAAAGGACAAACCTTTAGATTATAAGAGAACATGTGGTGGGTGCCCAAAAATGTGTGGTGGGAACGACCACGCGTAGTTCCATGCCCACCACGCGTACTCACTCATTTGCAGCAAAAAAATATAAGATCGGATGCTTTTCGAGTCACTCAGAACCTCCAAATTTACCAAAGTTGAACCAGAGAAAGGGAGAGAAGAACAGGAGAGGAGAAAGAAGAGATTAAGTGGTGATGAGGTGAAATTCAATTAGAAACTTGATTTGAGATATCAAATCATTCATAGTTTCGAGCTAAGATTCCAGTGACATAAGCGAAACAGGTAAAACTCGGAGTTTTTGACAGTTTCTACGAGTTTTGCTATAATTGTTTCGAGATAATTCTTGCTAGAATTAGTGAATATAGATAGAATTGAGTTTGAAATTAAGTTAGGAATACGTTAAATTGAATTATTATTGGCTCGATTAACGATAAGAAAAAGGGTTAGGGTTCCGGCTAGGATTTGTGAAATTGAGAGGCAAATTAAAGGAAATTGATAGGACATGCATTAAATTAGTTGCTTGGACACTTCTACTTCCCGCATTTATATATCTCGTCGTGTTAATTTTGATGAAACTTCCTTTCCTTTTGCAGGGCCGATGTTATCTACATCATCATTGGCCCCTCAATCCACACCCATTTTAGTTTTACCTCTTATTCTGGCCTCTATTATTGACTCTTCCCCACCTACCACGGTACAGAACCAATGACAGCATTGTTCCATTCCATCTCACTGCCTCACTCCTACGCCTCTGTCACCTACGCACACACCTGGTCGTTCAACTCCTGCGGACAATCCACCAACACAGTCGTCTACCCATTCGTCTGTCGTCCACTCCACTGCTGCTCTGAAAGCTCCTTCTCGACTATCCACTGCTTCCTATTCTGGCTTGAACTTGATTATTGATCTTCATGATGCTGTTCACTCTTCTCCTCAAGTAAGTACTAAGACCCATCTGATGATTAATCGACAACAAACTAGAAACTTGAAACCTCGTGCCTTCTCTGCTGTTCTAGCCAACTCATCTGTAGTACCCACTTGCTTCACTCACGCCTATAGACATCCTCAATGGCGAGCAGCTATGTTCTGGGAATACGAAGCCTTAATCAATAATGGTACCTCGGTTCTTGTGCCTGCATCTGAGGCCACTAATCTCATTGGCTACAAATGGGTTTTCTGCCTCAAACAGAATGTTTATAGATCAGTTGCTACTCATAAAGTACGTTTAGTAGCTAAAGGCTACAATCAACGTCCGGGTCTTGACTTTCATGAAACATTCAGTCCCGTTATCAAACCAGCAACTATTCGACTTATCATATCAATTGCAATTTCCAAAGGTTGGCAAATAACTCAACTTGATTTTTCTAATGCATTTCTCAATGGAACTCTTAATGAGCAAGTTTTTATGAAGCAACCTCCTGGATTTGTTGATCCAACTAAACCTGACCATGTCTGTTTGCTCAAGAAGTCCTCCTACGGTCTGCGACAAGCACCACGAGCCTGGTTCAGTTGCTTGTAAAAATCCCTACTTGCTTATGGTTTTCAGAACTCAAAAACCGATCAGTCCCTCTTCTATTTTACAAAGGATGAAGTCTGCGCCTACTTCATGGTATATGTCCACGATATTATTTTTACCAGTTCACATACTTCCTTTAGGGCTGCTGTTATTCACTATCTTCGCTCTCAATTTTCAGTTAAAGAACTAGGACAACTCAACTACTTCCTTGGAATCCAAACTGTTTGGGATGACGGTGGTGTTCAGCTCATCCAATCCAAATACATTTGGGACTTACACATTCACATGAATATGTCCAAATGCAAGCTCATTGGCACTCCCATTGCATCTTCTCCATTCAGATCTTCCAACGATGCTGAAGCAGCCAAATTAAGCTCTCCTTGTGCTGCCTTGCTGTTCCGCCAGACTATTAGGAGCCTCCAATACCTATGTCTCACACAATCAAATGTTGCATTTGTTGTTGGTCTTGCTGCTCAGTCCATGCACAATCCTACGGTTAGTGATTGGATTTCAATAAAACAGATTCTCAAATATCTCGTAGGCACTTTAGATCATGGTATTTATCTTCGCAAAAGTATAGATCTAGCTTTATCCGTCTATTGCGACTCTGATTTGGGCAAAAGCAAGGTTGATCGTGAGTCCACTACTGGTTTTGCTATTTTCACTGGGTCTAACTTAATTTCTTGGTCTTCTCGAAAACAACGCGCGGTCTCTCGCTCCTTTACAGAAGCTAAATTCCGCACACTCGCCACCTCCATAAGTGAAGTTCTTTGGATTATTTTACTTTTATGTGAAATTGGGCTGCCTCCGACACAAGCACCTACTCTTTGGTGTGATAATTTGGGAGCTACATACCTCACCGGGAATTCAATTTTCCAAACCCGGTCACGACACTTAGAAATTGAATTTCATTTCTACGTGACCTTGTTTCTTGGAAATGTCTCTCTGTCCGGTATATCTCCACTGATGACCAGCTTGCTAATTTACTCACAAAAGCTTTCCCAAAGCTGAAGTTTCAAGGCCACTACAAGCTCATTGTTTGATCCTCTCCTATGAGCTTGCAAGGAATTCAAATATGAATCTCGATCCAGTTGGCTATTTATTGAAATTTGTATTTGCACTTATCCACTCAGTTGTTGTATCTATATATGTACGTCTGTAACATCAATGAAATTAAGTTTCCACCAAAACCTTTACAGTCAACAAAGGAATCAGAACATAAAATATTGAGAAAACTACACAGTATACAACCTCTTTTTTTTTTATTATAGAAAAATCATTTTTGTTTAATTTTCTTATTGAACTTTTGTTTTTGCATTTTGATTCTTTTTTTATAGAATTTACGATCAAGTACGTGGTTTAGCTGACCCATTATTGTATCTCCCTCTCCTTTTCTTTTTCACTCAAGTGCACATCTCTCCTCCTCTCTCTCTCTCTCTTCCCTTCTCTACCATCAACCTACCTGTAAGACTCTACTACCTACAAAACCCAAATCCATCCCCTCCTTTTCCTTCTCTACTGTTAACCCACCTCTACCACTCCACTATAGAAATTGAATCCATTCTGTTTGTTTCTTCCAGCAACCAAAATTATCTACCACACCAACGCCATTCTCAAACCCCAATTCCTCTCCACTTAAGTCTCTCTTCTCATGTCACAGTTAATTATTCCCTTCTGTTTCACTTCTATCATCAAAATAATAATAAGTAAACCATCTTATTTTATAAAATATGTTTCTTTATAATATAAAATAAAAATATGTAAACAATTTTATTCAATTTAATTCGTTACAGCTGAAGTTTTGTCTTGTTTGTGGTTGCAAGGTGGTTGCAGGAGTATATTTCAAATGTTTTGAATGAATGTCTTTCCAAGTGTAGTCACGTATAAAATGCAAAAGAAGAGTTCGTTCTGCAAAATTTTTAGCTTTCTATAAAATATGTAAATAAAAAAGTAAACATGGGTATATTTTTTTTTGGGCAAATTACATATATACCTACCTTAACCTTTTTAATTACACTTTTTTTTTAAAAACTTACAAAATTACACAAATACAATTTCACCATTTCTTTCTTTTGGAAACATGAAAAGATTTCATAGCATGTCGCAGAAAGTTTGAAGGCATATATGTTCTAACTGCATGATCAAGCATACATTCACGGCAGAGGACGACAAAACTTTTATAGGATTTCAATTACCAAGAAATATACATGTATCGTAGAATCGACCGTACATTTGAATTGATTTCCAAATAAAATAAAACATCTATTTAATAGAATTAGTACATGAAATTTTTACCAGCATGAAAAATCTTCCCGAGACACCAGACTTCGTCTCCCGTTCTTAATGTTGTCTACTCAACAGGAAATAATGACCAATACAAAACAAACCTGCGGAACATTCATGATAGAAAAAACATATAGTGAGAAACTAAACCGTACGGTCAAAAAAAGTTCGGTAGCCATTGTAACAGAAATTATGGTAAAAATCCAAAACCTTACAGATGTTGGCTTGCCTTGTGTGGCTTGAAGCCAAAAGAGACACAATTCACTCAACATATGCTTTAAGAGTTTAGATATTTGTGTTTATCCCTTTAGATGATCTTAGGCTCAGATCATGTCATAAATCTGCTACTGGTAGACTGCAGTCAATAGGATTGGGGAAGAATAGTTAAATTATTTCTTCTTCTGGGCCCATTTTGGTCCATAAATTGCCAAATGTGTCCGACCAAACCTTCGATCAGTTATCTGTATTTCATAGCAATAGAAAGCATATGTATTAGAAATGTCAGTGTTTGTGGCTTTAGGTACATAGAATTGCAATTGTGAAGACCAATATCTCTAAGAAGGCCAACAAATAATGGAAAATTCCGAGTATGAAGATTGAATGACACCATTGAGTCATAATCAGACAAGCAGTTCTAAGTTCATATATAATCACTTAAATATAAAAACAAAGAAAAAACCAATAATCCAACCCAATGCTACATAAACCTTCCTTCCATATCAACAACAAAACCAATGTTCATAAAAAATAACACCGGAAAAAAAATTAAAGAATGCAGCATTCTTATCAGGCTATCATCTATAGAGTTCACAATAATAGCATATGTATGGCTATGATATCACAATCTATCCTCACATAGGGATATTATATTGTAAAACCATAGAACTAACACAATGCTAATTGATGTGAAAAAATTACGATATAGTCTTATGATGTTACCTTTACAAGGCACCCACATGCATCCAGCATCTCTGTTCTCAATGGATATTCCACTACCTAGATCAAATATCAAGCAAAATTAACAAGCAAACTATAAAAGATAGACACACAAATGAAAAAAAAAACTGAAGAAAATATTACTCACAATGAATGTATCTTCTCCAATAATACATGATTCAGAAATTTGACGCATCAAGATCTCATAGTCAACTTGTGTGTATGGAGGTGTGACACTAATGAAATCAAATGCTTTCTTGCTAACTGTTCATGATACATTGTAATTTAGATGAGCTCCATGCACGAAAATAAATTCTTTACTGATTAATAATTATCAATCTTTGAAAGCATATTAGTTGATATCATCAAATTAAAAGCATCTCTCCTTGTCTGCTTGGAATCACACTTTTTTTATACAAAAAATTATTGATGCATTTTATCAATGCCTTTTAATTAAATTACTCCATTCGAAGTCCAATTTACTATGCAATGAGTTGGAGTTGCGATCATATTAGTTTATGCAGGATCACAACTCCAACCTATCACATCCTAAGTTGGACTTTAACGCGTTCATTATTCATCCTATTCATTTAAGTGTTTGAGACACACACACAAACAAACACAGAAGAGTCACAGACCAACAAACTGCTCTGTCCTTTCCAAAAAGTTCTCAACACGGACGGTGTGAATGACTGATGCATCAAGGAACCCAGTCCACTCCAGATTTGGCCGTAGGACATTAGAAACAACCCAGGGATCCATCTCAACAAAATGCACCTGATAATTGACAGCATAAGCATGGTGAACCTCAGTAAAACAACTAGGAACAATGTATATGAACAACAACAACAAAGGGAAAATTGCATTTCATAGAGAAAATTCTAGGTCTAAACTGTGCAAGGCCTGGTTTCATGTCATATATATCTATAAATAATTAGAAATAATATATAATATACCTCAGAACATCCTCGGCTAATAGCTTCAATACCAACAGATCCTGTGCCACTGTACAAGTCTAACCAACAACCTGGCCTAAGAGATGCAGGACAGCCTCCAGCTGCCTATACAAAGAAAGACACAAGAAAATTTTAGATATACAATTTCCAATATCAGACAGACAGACAGACATTAATAATTATAAACCCGCTAGAAATTGCTGAACATAAGGACATTCTGCATTCACACTGAATGATGACTATGACCTGCAATATATCAAAGGCAGAACCTTTCACAACCTCCATCATTGGTCTCACATCCATGCCCTTTGGCGACAGTAATTTCTTCCTTTTAGCCTTTCCTCCTAACACCTACAAATGACCAAAGGAAACAACTTTGTCAAACACGTCCTCATAACAGAATCTCCGTGCAATAACCACAAACCACCAAACTATACAATATCAACCGCAAATGTAAGGTTCATTTTTTTTTTGCTAGATATGCATTTGAATCCTAGACCTTAGGCTTTTAAGACATTCCGCATCCGCAGCCTTACAAACTAAGATTAAAGCATCTTCATCACAATTAATATCTGTACAACAAAAATAGCTGAACGAAACCAAAAAATAAGTAAACCTGAAGTAGCCTATGCGTAGTTCGCTCCGGCTTATCCTCTTCCTCTTCCTTAACCTCTTTCCCCCTCCTCGTCTTCACAATTTCCTTTCCCCTATTCCTCTACAATGAAAAACTCGAACTATTCGACCAAAACAAAAATAGAAAAAAAAATCTCAAAAACAAATACAGGGAAATAAAATAAACCTTGGGAGAAATTTCTGATGATAAGTAGCGACGATCGAGTCCGTACTTTTCTATTAACAATTTTTTATCTTTACTGTCGATTCCACTGCTACTTGTTTCTTGTAATAAAAAAAGAAACTGTGAATATATTTCCGTAATGTAATTGAGGGAGAGAGTGAGCGTGAAACTTACTTGAATAAGAGAGGGAGAGGCGAGGTGATGAGGTGGAAGAAGTGAGGTTAAGGCGTAGTGGAGAGACAATTACTGAAGGAGATAACGCCGCCATTACTGGAGTTTCCAGCTTACCAAACCACAGAGCAGATTATTTAAAATGTCAAACTCTGTGTTTTTGGATTTGGAATATTAAGAGTGCCTTCATAAATTGCTACTCAACTTATTTTGTTATTATTGAATTCACATAATTATGCATTATACATACTTACAAAATTTCAATTGCGAGATTCATTAATTTTTGTTCATTTTTTGTTATTGCTTCTGGTAGTTCTTTAACTGTGAAATGCTCAGTTTTCAGTTTTTAACTATACAAATATATAAAAAAAAAAGCAAAATCATTTTAACTGTCATACATTAAAAGATCTGCTTTTTTAAATCTTGATTTAACGGATTTTATTATTGATAGATTTTCTTTTTGAACAAATCTCTTAATCACCGATATAACTTGCATTTTCTCTCATTCCAAATAAAATTTGTTCTTTTTTATTTGTGTTTATTAACCTTAATGATGTATGAATATTAGTTTTTTATTATTCATTTTTGTTATTCGTTTAATAATATTATAGATATTTTTAAGTTTTTTTAGGATTGTTTCTGGTATACAGGGGTGTGTTTGTTTAATAAAACTTCTTGTTCTTTTTTGTTGATTTTTGTTTAGTCACTGCTAGAAATGTAGACATGAATGTTGTATGTGTAACGCCCCATTTTCGGGAAATTTTTTTAAAGTTTTTAGGAATATTTATAAATAATTGTAAGGAATTTTTTTGCAAATAAAATTAATTATTAATTAGCGGAAAGAGTAGAATGTTGTTTGGATTAAAAATCGATTGAATTTCTTCCAACCGGGAGAAAATCGGAAAAGATGACAAGTGTGTAGCACCAGGGGTAAAATCATCTTTTCCGAGAAAATGTTTATAAAATAGGTGCCTACCTCTCTCTTCTCACACTCCATTCACGTTTTCTCCTTTCAAATTCTGATTCGGATTCCGAAAACCCTAACCTAAACCCAAACCTTGATGATTCTTGGTGATTAGGAGGTGTAAGATCGGATTGAGAGCTTATCTTGGTGAGTTTTCTTCAACCTAATTTCATGAATCACGTTTTTTAGCATGATCATTCTTTGGAATGCGATAATTCATT
>CANYCX013442674.1:0-12226 GCA_948193385.1 Breynia disticha f. nivosa | reverse complement strand
TAATTATCATTAAATATTAATTTATACTCTTTATACTAGTTTTTAAAAATATATTAAAATAAGTCATTTTAAAAATATATTAAAATAAATTGAGAGAGTAAATTTTAATTTTATCAAATAAGAGAACAATTATTTATTTTTTAAAAAATTAAAAGAATTAATTAAGTTGAAATTCATTGGTAAAAAAAATTAAGTTAAGAAATTTAGATTTTTTAATCATTTAATAGTTTAATTAACAAAGTTTCGAATAACATTAATTTGATAGAGAACAAACAACTCAGTTACATAAATATACAAATTTTGGAAAACAAAAAACAGTTACCGAAACTCCAATCAACCCATACCAACAATATCACCTCTTCTCTTCTCTGTTCCTATCATCATCACCAATTCCCTCTAACAATGAGACCCAATTGTTGCCATTCCTGTTTTGCCTTTCTTTTAAAGCTCCTTAACTTTCTCCAAGCCTTCTTTGCCCTCTCAATTCTCGTTTACTCTGTTTGGCTGCTTGATCAATGGAACCACCACATTCCTGTCACTCCGCCCCCGTTCCCTTCCCCTTCTCCCGATTCATCGCCGTCTTTCTCTCACTCTATTGCCCTTAATCTCCTCTCTGATGCGGTTTTCGGACCCGGTCTTGGCCTCAATTCTCTCAATCTACCTGCTCCTTGGTATAATTGAGATTTTGGTTTTTTTTTTATTTTATTGTAAAGTTTGTGCTTAAGTGTTTGAATTGTGATTGAGGAATCGGACATTTAGTTTTGGCTGTAAATTTTTTAGTGTTAAAAATTGTGACTGAGGAATTGGGTTTTGTTATTTAGGCTGTAAAGTTTGTGTAATTAGAGTAATTGTTGTGATTGATAAAATTGGTTTTTTAATTTTGGTTGTAAAGTTTGAGTATTTGGTGCTATAATTGTGGTTTTGCATGTTGAGATATGAGTTTGGAGTTGTTTCTAGTTTTGACATGAAATTGAGAATTTGAGTTTTTAGTTTTGGTTGTGAAGTTTGAGTCTTATGGGGCCACTAATTTGGTTTTTCATGCTGAGATTGTAATATGAGTTTGGAGTAGTTTCCTTTTTTATGCCATTATTGAAGAAGTGAGGAATTCATTTAAGATCATGGTACGTGAATTCAATGATGTCATCGAAAACTGGTGAATTTAATAATTGAAGCAAGATGGAAGTTATATCTTTGCTTAGATTTAAGTATGGGTTGGTTTCAGAAGGTTTATATGAGCTTTCTTTATAAAGAATTTGTAGAAGAATTTACGTAGATCATACCAGGTTGTAGTTCAAAATAGGGGATTGATCAATTTATTAGGTTTTAATGTCTTTAAATTCTGGAAGGCATGTCCCATGGCAAGGTATTAATACGGTCTTATGTTTTTGGTGACAGGTTTATCTACTCTTTAATGGGTGTTGGCATTATATTGTGCTGCATTACTTTCATCGGTTGCATTGCAGCTGAATCCATTAATGGCTGTTGCTTGTGCTTTGTATCCTTTACTTAAGATTCTTTTGGTTGTGACCATAATATGCTACTGTTTTCCTTATCCCTTTATATTTTCTTACCTTAATATGAAGTTCTCTGTTGTGTTTCCTTGGAAATAGTAATAAATGCTCAGGCTTATTGGAGATTCCTGTTTAGAAACTGAAACCATGAAAGATTAATAAAAATATGAAGAGTTTGCCGTCGATTTGCCTGTCCTCTTAAGTATCTTTGTAGTTGCTCTGCTTGTCCCTTCTGGCATTGTGCTTGTGCTTCAACTGGCTTCGTCATGCCTACAGTACATGGAGATATGTTTGTTAGTTTCTTACTGGAATTTCATGATTGTCAAGCTTATGGAAAGAATGGAAGAGAAAAATTCTGGGCAGTCAGATTTTCTTCTAGACTCTGAAAAATGAAGATCCTCTGGCAATTTTCTTTTAGAATAACTTGTTCTAATGTTGAAGCTGAAAGTGGGATTCTACACAGACAAATGAAGCACTTGGAAGAAAAACAATATGACAATGAGAATATTTATGAATTTATTGTTATGTATGTTTTCTATCTAAGAGTAGTATCACCTACAGCTGATGACCTGTGTTCACTTTTGTTACTCCTTGACCTTATAAATTCTAGTATACAATACTCAAGACGGTACTCATCCTAGTAGAAGCCGGCCTGGTGGCTTTCATTGCGATTGATCATCGTTGGGAAAAGGTAATTTCTTTTTCATAGAAGTTTACTACATTCAGATGCAGCAATTTTTCTCACTATACAGGTTTCCTAGCATAATGTGTATTCTTTCATACCTTGACAGGATCTTCCATTTGATGCAACTGGAGACCTTGAGGACCTTCGATTTTTCGTGGAACACAATGTAGACATCTGTAAATGGGTTGGTATTACAGTGGTTGCTATTCAGGTAAGTTCTATTATGAATTAGATTTCTTCTTATTTTTGCCTATCACATGTGAGATTTTTCCAATGATAGGATCTCACTTTCAGGACATTTTATTAATATATTTTATCCTTTTAGTATATTTTGTTAGCATCTGTTTGAGTGAATTGTGGTGGTTTACTAGCTTCCTTTTTGAGCTTACGTTCACGTTGAAGGCTGAGTATCAGCTTCTCATATGGGTTAAAAGTTTCATGCATTTGAATTATTTTGAATAATATGTTATAATTAATGATCAGAAATTATATTTTAAACATGGTCTCTGTATAAATGTATTTAAATACATGGATAGATGTTTGTCCTATATCACACCCATTGGTTGTTCCTGAAATTTTGACAAGTTTTGTTTAGTCATGATAATGAGTTTCATCTCTTATATTATGAGGAATGAGAGTATGAGGCTTGAAATGGCATCACCTACTAAGTTGAAATATGCACTTGGCACTTAGGGTAAGCCTTGGGATGCCGCATAAAATTTGTTACATTTGTATCAGTTTTTTTTTGCTTGTACAATCAATTCTAAATTTTCTGCCACTTGGGTTGACTTATTAACAATTGCTGTGGTTATCATATCTATACTTCCAATGACTACTGAACATTGTACTGCTCTTCTGAAATTAGGTTATGGGCATTATAAGCCATATAATTGAAGTATTCTATTTATATTGACATACTTCACCAGGTGGAATTCCTTTCTTTGTGTAATCATTCTAGGCTTATCAAGAGATATGCATAAATTATAATGTTGAGAAGGCCAAAATTGATTGTTTTTTCTACAGCACTCTTTGAAATTATATGTGCAACATATCTCAACTTGACATTTAGCTGCACATTATCTTGCTTTTTGTGTAAAATCCTATTACCATCTTCATGGTGCTAGAATCAACTATGAATTACAAACGTCTAGCATCTAGCTGCAGTTTTCAGAGATTAATTGCGACTCTCATACAATGAACTAACTGATGATTGTAGTGATTATACACATCGTTGAAGTACTTTGATGAGCTAAGAACTCTAAAATTGTGAAGAATTTCCTACAACTGAAGATGAACAAGAATTTGCCATGCTGACAATGGTGTAAAACTGGATTTTGAAGGTTTATCAAGTGATATACAATGGGTTTCTACTCCCTAGAGTGCTTTATTTTACTCGATAGAATGGTTATCAGGGTGTAAACTAGGGCCGAGGCAACATAATTTAATGGCTGAAGTTGGACTGTATCTGAGACTAATTTCTTTGAAGGGAAATGAAGTTTTTTTATAGTTGGTTTAAGTGTATAAAATAAGTCATTTAAATGTCCTCATAAAATAAGTCATTTAAATGTCCTCTTCTATCATCACATGTAATAAATTAGGCAAATGGACACACTGATGCTATAAAAGGTGAGCCTCGAGTGCTATGCATTTGGGCTATGTCCCTGATGCTGGGCTATCCCTCGGGTGTTGATTAGGTGTTCGCATAGTGGCTGAGGCGCCCTGAGGTTTGCCTTTTGGCTTTTATGCCTTAGTCACTGTTCCTGTAAAATTTGTCTTTTGTGTTTTTCAATCATAATATGTGAATTTAATGACAGCCAATCAGTTTTTATAAAGGCTGAACTTACACTAAACTTAGTCAATTAGTATTTGGCTATTGGGATTTCAGTCTTTTGTGTTCCATTGCATTATGTTTTACTCGTCTTTATTTCATGTCTCTTGGTTAATTCTTGAACTTTTATTACTATGTTATGTTATGATATAAACTTATGAAGTATTTAGATGATTAACTTCTTTTTTTTGTTGCTTTATAATTGTTTTAGAGTCATACTTATTTTCATGTAATTGTTATTTTTGTTTTTTCAATATTGCCGCGTCATTGTCACTCTGGCGCTCACCTATGCCTGTTTCCTAGGTTCTAGGCGCAAAAAGTACCAAAAATGCCTGATAGCGCCTGACACCTGTTATAAGTTATGACTATAGATGCGATAACTATTTCGATTTTCAGGCACTGGCACTATTGATCGCGATAATCCTGCGAGGTATGATTTCGACACGCAGAGATGAATTTGAGGAGGATGATTTGGAGAATGCTAGAGGTAGACCTTGGGAGCCTCTCTTAAATCAATCGGCCCAAACATCCGTCTCAGGAACTCACACAGATATTTGGAGTTCGCGTATGAGAGAGAAGGTACTGTTCATTTAACAAAAGAAACTTCACGTTTAGTCGTGGTTGATAATTGAGATCTTTACATTATGAATTTGAAAGTAATTGCGTTTTTGCTGCGCAGTATGGATTGAACAGTGTTGATAAATCTAACTCTCAAAATTAGAGGGCATCACTGAGCTTGTAATCCAAGCATATAGATCAGCCATCTCTCAGCGCAAGCCAGAGAAAAGGATGTAATAGCATGAACCATGAGTTCTTACCGTCGATGACATACATATTGGTTGTGTTATAGTTTCACTGTTGTCAGCCTATTTGGATTATGGAGTTATCCTGGGAAGTTCATTTACTAATTTGTGCAGTAAAGATTTGATTGTAAAATTGAGAGACTCTAGTTTTGGTTTTTGATTGTTATGTTGGTTGTATTGTTTATAATGATAATCATTTGTGAGAGCTTGTTTCATCAACTCTTGTTTCTTAGCATTTATTCCTTGGTTAAAGATATCCTCTTCAGACATGTTGAATGAGATTGCCTGGCATGTAAATTCTGGTAAGTATTAAAAACCCACCTGTAATTTTCTTTGCTAGAGTTTTGAGGCAGCTACTGGAACGTTTCTGGTGGGATCAGGTGAGAGATAAAGGTAGAATTGTACTTGATGAGGCATAAACAAACTTTCGAGGGAATCAGATCTCAAGGATGAATCTTTAAAGGTAGTCCTTGTTCAGTAGGAGCTGCACCCATTCCACCCTGCAACTTAGGATACATGAAGTGTACAAATCAGGCTGGTTTAGTGTACTACTCCGGAATAAAAGATGACTGGGTTCCCTTCAATCCACTGCGAAAAAATTTCATTTTGAAGATTCTGCCCTCTTATTTATGCTCTTTTCAGACCACCATTTTTGGTTGTGCTACCTAGAATAAGCATTCATCCCTCTTTGCTTATCCCTTCGCACTCATTCCACAATTGTGTTTGTTATGTGCCACTTGCTGCTCCCAATTAGAAGCTTTTCATTAGTGGTGACAATTCAGGTCGTGTCTAAACGTATCAATCCTTTTATGACTTGTACTTTAAACATGTTAAATGGATCGACTTGTTTATGACTCGAAATCATTAACCTCAATCCGAACTCAACTCATTTATTAAACGTTTCCACAAGTCGACCTATTTATTGTAAATTGTTTATTTGTAGCCTGTTAACGTAGTTTAATATGTTTAACCCAGTTAATCTATTCAACTCTTTAATCTCTTTTTATTATATAAATAACTGAACATGAATATTATAATTCAACAAAAACAATAAATACATTTATAATGTTCATCTTTTAAATAAAAGAAATATATATGTAAATACAAAATAATTATTAGTTGACAGTTAGCAAAGATTATATTTTTTTAAGGTGAGTATTAAACAAGCTGTGTTATTAATAGGTGATCCGTTTAACTTTTTTTGACGCACCATGTCCCGAATCTGTTTATTCCCAACTCGAATCCACTTAATTACGGATCGTGTCAAATCAGTTAAACTGGTTTCATCTCTTTGTTTTCTCCAAAACATCCGACATTTCTTCAGTTTTTTGAGAGTGAAGATGATAAATAAGGTTCATGAGTTGTCAAGTAGGTGAAAAAATAAAGAGGGTTGTTGTCATGTCCAAAATTGCCTTCAATCCTAATAAATATACAAAAAACCTACTTCTTCATTATTCATACTATCCTCTCACTTGCATGCTTTCTCTGTAATTCATTGAATTCAAATTTTATTTCTTGCGGGATTTCACTGCACTTTTTATTTGAGTCCTAACTAACCAAGCAAGTCATCACAACTTTTCCAACTCAATAGACAGACCAATTAACCTCATATTCTCAACTCAATTTTGTTGCTTCAAAACAATACATTCTTCCTTCTAAAGTTTAATGAGAGTTCTATAAGCCTTTCCACACATATGTCATTTCAACATTTTATTAGTTTCTCATTTATTAAACTCTTTTTCTACTTACAAACTTCTCATTAAACTTTACTAACACGTCCCATAAATCTCTTTCTAAACAAGTAGTCCACTTTTCAGTGGATCTTATAAACCATTTTATGATGGTAAACCTCTCTTTCGCATAACCATAAAGGGGATAAACTCTCCATTGTAGATGCTGTTAGTAGAGAGAAAGAGTTCAATAAATAAAAATTGAATGAAATGTTGAGTGACATTAGAAGAAAACAAATTTATGAGTAGAGATGCTCTTACATATGCCCAAAAAAAGAAAACTTGGACGAGTCATGTAAAACAAAGGGAAATATAAATGAATAAACCAATCATGATAAATGAGTGTGGGCATATATTGTAGTTAAAAGCCAATCTGTGGCATTAAAAGCTTACTGTTTTAGAGCTAGACAAATTGCAGGTCAGACATGGCTTCCCTGTCCTTACAAAAATAGGGAATCTATGTGAGTGGGTTGGTCCCCATGCATATACAGATCACTGACAGATCGTCCTTCACACTCAGAAAAAAAAAATCACACAGAATGCCAAATCCAATGTCTCACAGAGGACATTAACAAGTTCACACAGCAGCAGAGTAAGAAAATGGAGAGATTCCAAAGCAGTATATCAGGTTAGCAGACATTTTTATATCCATTGAAACACCAAACCAATATATAAACTATACAAATTGTTAAGTAGAGACAGGTTTTGTAAGTAATTCCAGGCAGAGGCTGGCATTAAACAAATGCTAGGAGGAATATGAATATCAAATACACAAATTGGCAAACGAAAACAAAAGTGTTATATTGATTAAAATGGTAAGAGAGACAAAAATTAAGGGATGAGCTTTATCAGACTCTACCTGTCAATTCCACAACAGTTTCCTCCACAAGTTCTTCCATCAACTTTCCTTCTATTTCCACCCCTACATTGTCTGCTTCCACTCTCATATTATCCACCCAACCTTTACCCACCACCTCCTTCCTCACCGCCCTCTCTACCACCAGGTTGTACCCGCCCCCACATTCCGTGAAATTACGTCTCACCTCACTACAAAACCATTCCTTCATTTGGTCCCACACATGGTCCACAAGTGTGGTTGATGCTCCCTCAGTGAGCTTCTTGTTAACCCTACCACATGGTACCACCATCCTTGTGCTCCTGTCTGACCCATTCCCTCTTCTGAGATCACGAAGCGCTGCATTGACGCTGTCAAATACAAGTTTCTGACTTGATCGTCTTTGTCTTTGCTTCGACTCATGTAATAGCTCCTTGTTGTCTACATTCATGTATTTATCTTTCAAAGCTGGGTCTAATGGGCTTTCAGGTGAATGCCAACTGTCGCAAGATGTGTCTATTTCCGCTAGCGTCTTGCCATCAAGACCTGCAGTTGTTAATAATGTCTGGACAAAGTGAAACCAGTCCTGTTCTTCCTCTTCGAGGGCAACTGAGATATGTGATGGTTTTACAGAGTATGACATTGCTGTATCGGCACGAGAATCATCCCATGAAATGGTCCTAGCAATTGATCCTATAGGTGGTGATTTATCAATCAAATTAGACTTAACCGACATATCTGGTCCTGTAAAACCAATTGAAATCATAACATTAATACATAAATAATCAAAATTTCTTGAGGATTCACATTGTGAGATAGAGAATTACCCCAACGATCTAGCTTAAGATTCCCAGAAGGTTCCCGGGTGTTAATGTCATCCTCCTCAAACGGGAGTTCTAAAACTGAAATGGGACTTGGCTGATCCTGGTTTTCACCTGCATTTCCACTCCCAGGAATCATAGGCTTTGACACTGACAAACCTCCCTGGAAAAAGTTAACACAAAGCATAAATAGTTCAGCTTCCATTTCAAAGTTCACTACGACAAGTCAGGAACCAAAATATAATTATTAAAGGGCAGCAATTATCCAAATAGGATATCTGAGTAAAATTGGAACAGGAATTAGAAATAAGCAAAGTAAACTGGACTACCTCCTGGGAACCAATACCCTGCTTAGCTCCAAACCAATTAGAATCTGGATAACTTATTTTCCCAACTGATCCATGTGAACTAAGAGACGAACAACCTTCAAATTCATTATTGTTCATACGTTGAGATGTAGCATCGGTGTTCTTTCCTGCTGGTGAACCAGATGTTTCAACTGTAGCTTGAGATGCAACCAAATTATCTTTATTTGGCTTCTTATTTCTCGAGAAAAACAAACTTGAAACCTTCCCCTTAAATGATGATTTCATGCTCTTTGACTTTGTCAACTCCTTTGAAACCTCAGGTTTGCTTGCCTGGTTTGAAGCTACGGCATTGAAACCAGAAGTGTACACTGTGGATGACACAGGTAAAGATTTTGATCTCACTAAACTTTTAGGAAAATCAACCATACCATCTTCCTTATTTGTCAAATTACTAGCTAAGTAAGAAGTTGAGCCCCTGGATTCTTGCTCCTCTTTTATAGACTCTATCTCATTTACCATTAGTTTTTTTGTGTCCGATAGGGCAAGCATCTCGCCCAATGTGCTAGAGCTTCTCCGAGCAGTCTTTTGTTCTTGAGAGCTACCATTCAATGACATCAAGGCCCATCTTTCAGAAAGCCGCTTCTTTGCCTCCCTGCAAACAGATGACTCTGGAGAACATGATGCACGGCTGAAAGAGGAACATGAATAGGGGCTGCCAAACCTATTGACGTAATCCCATGAGTGCTTAGAAGTTGGCGACATGATTTCAGAATCACTGAGATTTTCCAAACCATACTCATTATCGGATTTATTAAAAGAATTATCATCACCGATATAGCCATTTGAAAAGACAGAAGACATGAGAATTTCATCCTTCCGATGACCCATCAGATTTTCACGCATCTGTCTTGTAATCTCCTTTGCCACTTCACGAGATTCTTGTGCCTCACCATTATCAGCTTCATCAAAAAATTCTTCACCGCGCAAAATTCGTGGTGAGGAAGCTGGTGAATTGACAGCCTTCACATCAAAAGTATTAGCAGGGCTAGGCTTTAGTACTACAATGCGAGTTGGTTGGCCAGGATACTCATCAAGTCCTTGACTAGCATAAATAGGAGAATGCGCAATCCCAGTTTTAACCCACATGTCGGCTAGATTGATCTGGACTGGTTTGTTTGTCTGCTTGTCAACTTTCTTCCCCGATACAGAAAGACATTCATCATCTCCCACCCTGGAAGGTCTAAGCACAGTGATACGCTTTGTCCCAGGAGATGCAGGAACAGATTGCATATCATACAAACGCTGAGAGAACATGGAATTGGGCTCCTCTAGAAACTTGACAAATAAATCTCTGTTTGAATTTATGACTTCTAAAGCCTCTTGGAATTCCTGGGACTGGCGGCCTTTTTCGTCAGTAGCCAGAAGTTTTAATTCCTTGAACTTCTGTCGAATAACAGCCATTTTCTTCTCATTTGCATCATCAGATTGTCTTCCTTTCTGTGGCGAACTATACTGACCATTTATTCTTTGAGATTGCTGCCAGATTTCATATACATCTTCGTACTCAATTTGTCCTTGAAGATGGCGCCTTTCACCATGCACTTGCTTGTCCAAGAAATTATGATTTTGCTCCCAGCACTCCCCCAAGACCCCTGAGTGACTTAAAGAGCGTCTTGAATAACCTTTCGAGTGACTTCTTTGAGCATCTGAATTATGCTGCCGATGTGGCAAAGCATCAAGTCCCATTAACTTGGCAACCAAATTGGGCGGACTATTTCTAGACTCCACTTCTTTGGACATTTCTTGAGCAATGAGTGCCTTCATTGGTGTGCCACTAGATTTTTTGATCGAAGAGTTTTTCCTTAATTCTGAAATGATCTGCAGACCACCATGCCAAGTGCAATACAAATCAAGACGGTAATTTAGAATATTATATTACAAATAAAAAAAATGCAGACAATTTCTGGTGAAGATCTGCTTCCAACTGCTTTTTAGTGTATAGTTGTGACAAGAACCAAATCAATTGTTACCATTTTGTCCTCAATCTGATCTCCAAATGGTGCAGTCAGCGCCCTCGTCACACCTGATCTACTCCGTGAGAGTGAAGCTGTCACATGACAACATCTGTGTCAAAAACTGGCTAAACAACAATAATTTATCACAAAATTGCAGACACCATGAGAGGACAATAAAATCTTTTGAATTCCTCAATAAGAAAGCTAAAAACATAAATTTTGTTTTTTCTCCCAATCCTTTATTAGACTGGGGAAAATAACAAAAATTGTGAAGTTCATGCAGCCTACTGCTGAATAAGAATGAGTATGACAAGAACGAAAAAGCCAGCTTAACCACATTTTTAAGCTTTTAAGTCAACTGCAACAGCATGATTGGCGGAACATAATCTGATGAGTGAAGAACTGCTAAATCAATTTGCTGGTACTTAGTCACAAACACACAAAATCTTGCAAGTATTACCATCAATATGTGGCTTGTCTGTGAGCAGCCGGTTTCCATTTGCGCCATTGCTCAAATCCAAAAAATTAACCATTCTTCCCAAGCATCCTGGAAAGGCTTTCTCTATATTTTGAGCCTTTCTATTCTGAATCTCGTTCATCTTAACACTAACACCTTCTGTAATATAATTCACAAAAACAAAAATGAAGTCATCTGTCAGCAAAAAAATTCCGAAGTCAACAAAAAGTTTCAATAAGTAAGATTAAAAAAAAATAAGAGAAGGGCATGGCCAAACAAGAAGGGGAAAAAAGTTAAGAACGAACACAAAAATTACGGAGTAAAACTGCAGAAAAAGGGAGTAGTCAAGTTAAATCACTCCATCCAAATCCAAACCTCACACCAAATAAGCAAAATCACTCTCTCACGATCCAGCTTTATAGCCAAATGCCCACTTCAAATTTCAAACCGAAAGAACAAGTGAAACCAGAAACAAGAGGTAAATGAATAGACACAGGAGTCCAGGAGAAAAAGAAAGCCATTTTTTTTGACACAATAAGCCAAAGTAATCCCAACAAAATGGCCTTGATTTATGGGTAAAACCACACAAATAAAACAGCTCAATGAAGACGAAATGAGAGAGAGAATAATGGAGACATGCCGTACTGTTACTGCAATTCCAGTGTGAAATTCGAACATATTTGCTACGCATACATCGCATCACTGCTTCAAAACCTATAATCATTACAAAACCCTGAACCATCACAGTAACCGAGACATTATTACAAACGCCATCAAAATTTTAAGCTTTAATTACCACAAAATACAGCAAAAACCCGTTAAAGTAAAATGCTTTGTTTTTTAAACAACCAACTAAATTCACAAACTTTACATACTCAAAACCAAACCCACAAAACAAAAGACAAAACCCAGAGAGGAATTATAATCTTTTAGAGAAAAGACAGAGACTTTAAAGTGAGTAAAAAGCTGCATTGTGCAAAAAGCAAAGAGAAGCAAAAAGGGTAATCGAAAAAAGAGTTTGGAAAGAGATCACAACCCAAAAGAACAGAGACCTTTATGCTTTAAAAGATGAAGTAGGAAAAAAAAATGGAACCTTTATCTGTAAAGGAATGGCCGGAATCTGGGAACATTAAAACGGTGACGTCAAGGAATGTAAAGAAATGGGCTGGGGTAGTTGTCGGTGTTAGAGAGAGAGAAGTGGAGAGAGAGTTTTAGGGGTTGAAAAGTGCAATA
>CANYCX013442603.1:0-10405 GCA_948193385.1 Breynia disticha f. nivosa | reverse complement strand
GATATCTGAGTAATACAATCAAACATGGCTTGTAGTACCCTAAATGTGAGCAATTTAACTTGTATGCATATAGTGATGTTGATCATGGTGGATGTAGGATTGATAGAAGAAGTACTAGTGGCCTATGTCATTTCTTAGGTTCATCATTAATATCATGGGCTAGCAAGAAACAAGTAAGCATAGCTATTTCCACAGCTGAATCAGAATATGCAGCTATAGGGAGTGCATGTGCTCAAGTTCTCTGGATAAAACATCAACTAAATGATTATGGCATTTCAGTATCAAATGTTCCAATCTATTGTGATAATACTAGTGCCATTAATTTGAGCAAAAATCCTATCTTGCAAAGTAGGACAAAACATAGAGAAATTAAACACCATTTCTTAAGAGATCATTATCTTAAATGAGATGTATGCCTTAAATATGTATCTACCTCTTATCAAATGGCTGATATATTCACAAAACCACTTAAAGAAGAAACTTTTAATGATTTTAAGATGAGAATTGGCATGAGTGATTTGAATGAATTTTGAATGAATGTTTGATTGAATTATATAGTTTTTTTTGTATGCTTTGATTGATACTTGTTTAAAGACTTAAATTTTTTTTGATTTAGAACCTTAAAAATTGTTGATCATAATAAGTTTTAAAGAATTCATATGAAAATTAAAAGATAAATATGTGATATGAACATTTTTTGGATTGACTGAATGTGGTATGAATTTAATTTTGTGCATTCAACAGTTTGATTTATTGTATGCAACATAAATTGATCTTGTGGTACATTCCGAACCTTGAAAAATCTGAATTTAATAAGTTAATTTGATGAATTAATATGATGATTGAAAGGTTAAAAGAAAAATCAAAAGTTAAGGCATATAATCGGATCAACCTATGGTTGATCGATGAACATTTAACATGTTGATCGATCAAACATGTTGATCGATCAAGCATGTTGATCGATCAACATAGTTGATCGATCAAACACATTGTTGATCGATCAAGAAACTTGATCGATCAACATGTGTTTATCGATCAAATATTATTCATTTCAACTAAACACTTGTCTTCCGATCGATTTTAACCTTGAAAACTTGTTTTTTTCTTGAATCAAAACTTGCTAAATTTTATAATAAATTAATTTTTTGAATCATATAATTTTTTTTCATGTTCTAAAACCTTACAAAATTATTTCATTTCATGTTTTTCATTTAAAACCAAAAACATTTCTACATAGTTTTTAATTTTTCATAAGTTTTAAATGGATTAATTCATTTGAAAACATAGCTTAAATATTGATAAAAGTTTTAAATGAATTAAAAGTTTTTTTGAAAACATTATTTGTTAATAATATACATAAGCTACACATATTTTTTAAGACACTGTGCACATCATTCTGTATATATATATATATATATATACATGTCTTTACAAGGATTTAGGGTTATCTTGACTGCATGTTTTGTTTCAACATCTCCAGAAAACCTTTGCTCTTCAAACTCATTCCTTTCCCAGCTTCAAATCTTCTTTCTTTGCAATTTTCTTCAAGTTTCTTCACGGAAACAACAATAACTCATCAAACTAACTATCTTTTTCAAATAGTAAGTTTCAACTTTGCAGAAAATGCCAAGAACTAGAGGGAGAAGACTACAAACAGTGCGTGCATCCCCTACGTCCTCTCCATAGAGATCCAGACCACCTGTGTTCCATGGGAGTTCTTCCCAAGAAAGATCCATAGGTCAGCATACTGAGGTAGATCTTAGAATCAGAAATAAAAAATCTAAAGAATTATACAAGAAGGTAATAACTTCCGAATCTCTTCTCCCTAGTATGGCCTTTGATTGGGAAAACTTGATGAACTCATAATATAACACTGTGTTTGATGTCTTTAAGGAAAGAGGGATATATGATGTTGTGAGTTTTACTGATGATTTATATATTGAATTAGTGAAGGAATTTTGTGCAAATTTGATGATGACAACTAGAAAGGATGGGAGCTTTATCTTGATTAATGTTGTTAGACAAACTCCTTTGTAAATAAATGAGAGAAAAATTTGTGAGTGGTTTAATATGAGAGCAGAGGGTGTTAGGGTTGGATTTCATACACCTATCACTACAAATGGAGAGAGTTATACCTACGAAACTGGGTTGACAAAACTTTTAGAAATTGCTATTGTTGAAATTGTAGATGCTCAACAAGTAGAAGCAATGGACCTTCCAGTTCATTATAGGATGCTTCACTATGCTATCAATAGGAACTTATCGCCCAGCAAAGCTACAAAAAATTACCTCAATGCTTTGGACGTAGAAATTCTATGGTATTTGGATCAAGGGTTAGATATAAATTTTCCTCATTTAATTTTATACATGATGTCAGAAAGTGCTAGACAGTTTGGTGAGGATATGAAAATCTCCAGAATAAAAAAAAAGAGGTTTACCTTATGGTGCTCTAATTACCCGAATCCTTAAAGAGCATAATGTTGATCTAAGAAATGAACCATCTAGATCTTTTCCTCATAATTCGAAGGTTACTAGTGTCAACATTAGCAGAATGAAATTGGTGAGAACAATTGAGCAGGGTTGGTTTTATGGACCTCATGCAACCTCCTTGGGACTTCTCCTTACCTCTTCCATTTTTCAAACCTATCAACCTCCTAGAAACAGAGAATGACCCAGCCAAAGGTCTTCCAGAATTAGTACTGAAGGTTCCAGTAATTCTAATATGATTCAGAGTGAACTTCAGACACTTAACACTCGAGTTGGAAATCTTGAAAATCGTATGGATACCATGTCATCTACCATCACCAACATGTCCTCTACCATGACTAACATGTCATCCACATTAGATAAAATTTGGGACAAATTATCTAATCCTCGTAATAATGATGATCTATAGGTTTCAGATGTACCCTCTCTGATCATACATTTTACATATGTGCTAGGTTTTATTACTTGTTCTACTACTTGTTATTTAAATCTTTACGTGACATTTGTTGTTTGAATTGTTTTAACATTATGTGATAATTGTTGTTTTAATTTTCTATATTATGTGTTTTTTGATTTAATATTTTTTTCGACTAATGAGAAAAAGGGGGAAAAATAATCATATTTGGTTAAAATTCTAAATTGAAAATTGGTTGATAATTGCTTGATTTTATTGATATATGATTCATATTTTGGTTGATATTATTTTTAAAACATGCATACACTGAGGGGGAGCAATTTTTTTTCATATAAATATATGATTGTTAAATTCAGGCGAGTTTAATTAATTTTCTTACAATTTATCAATTTCAAAATAGTTTTGTCATTATCAAAAAGGGGAAGATTGTTGTACTAAATGTAGTATATAGTTAGTATTTAATTGGTGTTTTAATAATGTGTTAATATTTGAATTGAATAATATGTTAAGAATTAATAAATGAATAGTAATTTATAAATATTATTTTGCTATTGAATGAATAGTAATGTATGCAATTATTTGTTCATAAATCTTTAGAAATCATGTGATGAAATACTGTGTAATCATAAAATTAAATTCTGTTGAATCATGGAATAAATAGTAATTAATGAATAGTATCTTACTATTCATTTAAATAGTAGCAGAATGCAACAGTGTACGTGAACAGTATTTACTATTTGATGAATAGTAACTTTGCATTCATTCTACGTGAACAGTGGAATAATTAAGTTAATCGATCAACATGTTTGTTGATCGATCAACTTAGTTAATCGATAAAACTATGTTGATCGATCAACATAGTTAATCGATTAAAATGAGTTTATCGATCAACTTTAATATATGCAGTGTTTCTTCAGATTTTACTAATGTTATTTGTTCATTATATTGAGTCAAAATTTAGACACATTATGCTTCACAATTAGGAATAATTTTGACACAGTTGGATCCTCAAACAAGTATAGAAAATGAAGAAATTATTATGAATGAAAGTGGACAGGTATGCTCATTAAGAATTGTGTCCAGAATCTCGTGTGAAAACAAATGCTCCACTTATAAAGTTTTATCTTTACTTGTTTTCTAGAGGAATAAATGGAACAGGTTGCAAAAGAAGAAGATGCTTTCTTTTCTTTAATGTTAGGTTGGCTCCAAAAGAAAAGTTTCCACCACGGTAAGGTTGGAAAGATTCCATAAACTCAAAAATGGTAACATGTTATTTCGGGATGATTAAAAGCATAAGGTTTGAAAGTTAAAAAGCTCAAGATTCTTTAATGATAATGGAACAACTAATGTGAATGTGGAGACTGTCGAGCATCTTCTGATTTAAAAATTGCAAAAGGATCTTTTATGAAGTCTATAAATATTTTTGCAGAAGAAGAAAGAAGTTACAACACTGAGTCATATTTTGAGAACACTTCTCTGCAAACAAAGTTGTTATTCTTGTGGGTAACTTATAAGTCTTTTTGTTGTATTTCTCTTAGACTTGTGTGGTAGGACTTGAGCCGAAAATCAAGTTGAATTTTGTGAGGTAGCTTGAACCGTAAGTCAAGTGTATAAGGAAATCCTATGAAGTAATAGAAAGTGTTGGCCAAAATCCTAAGTGAGGAACTTAGGTAGTGGAGTAGGTGTTTGATCCGAACCACTCTATATCGTGTGTCCTTTTATATTTATCTTCCACAAAAATTCAAAAACATATTTAGCTCTATTCAACCCCCCTTTTAGAGCTAATCTTAGTTCTACAGGAACCTCCATCAACCTTATGTCGTTATCTTAGTGCACCATTTACTTACAGCTTGCGGATCATTCAATCAAGTATTCGGAAGGGAAGGCGTAGGATGTGTTGATTAAAGTTGGGAAATTCTTCTTACCCGCTAACTTCTTTGTTTTCGATATGGAGAGAAGTTTCGACTTGCCAATCATACTTGAGAGCCATTCTTAGCCAATAGGAGAGCTGTGATTGATTTGCAAGATGAGAAGCTTACACCTGGAGTGGGTGAAGAGACACAAGATTTTGAGTTTTATCAACCAATTAAGTGCCTGGAGTTAGATGAGGAAGCATTTCAAGAAGCAAAGACGGATGCAATGGTGAATGGGGAAAACATTTGCAAGGAATCAACATTTAGCAAGGAGGAGGTCTTTCAACTAGATATGGATGAACTGGCTAGTGGAGAACCCATGTGCAAGGAGGAAATGACATGTAAAATTAGGAAAGGGACTGGCAACAAAGCAAGTGTGGGAGTGTGGCAAAGAAAGAAGAGCAAACACTTATTTCCTAAGCCATTCAAGGATGACAAGAAAAAGAATGCCATTCCAGCTTTTGCGAAGCGAGCACTGGTACAGACGACTGGTTATCACATGGCGACCTTTGCTTGGAGCATGAGGAGAGCCAACCCTCCAGCATCTTTGACAGCCACAATGCCAGACAACATTCTAGAGGCCACACCAGAGACTGAATCAGAGACCGTGATGATGTGACTGTCCGAGCAAATGCTGAACTACTTATGTTCGCAATGACATAAAACTATGTCAATAAACTTTCTTTCCTTTATAGCATCACTTAGTTGCATTCATGTTTATATTATGTCTTTCATGGATTTGTTTTCTTTTCAATGTGTATGCATTATTCATATAGGAGAATGTTTACAATTATGTCTTGAATTTTTCTTATTTTTATTTATGTTTGGTATACAACTCTTTTTGTTGACTTTTGTTATGGAAGTGTAAATGAATGAATGCCACTGCCAAGGATGCCACCTTTTGAATGGAAACCACGAGCGCCTAACCGAGAGAAGCTTTCTTCTTCCCTTTCCCTCTTCTTTACATTCAACTTATATATACCGATGTTGTCCTCAATATTTCTTTAATTGTATGTGTAATTGTGACATTGGGGACAATGTCAAACATAAGTGTGGGGGAGGGGGTAATGAATTTGTTTCCATTTCTTTGTGGGTTGGGGATGTGCATGCACTCAAAATCAAAAGTGCGAAAATTTTTTCCAAATTTTTCAACAAATCTTTCAACTTTTTCATCAAAATTTTCACACTTCCACAGTGAATAAATGTGTGTTTTAGTTGTATTGGACTTTGAGTGACATTGATATGCAATTCATGGTTGACATTGTTGAAAAGAAAACTTGTATATAATGGCGAATGTAAGTACATATGACGATTGAGGACCTTGGACTTGGTCTTGAGAAGCTATGATGGGTTAGCTTGAATGGTTGTGTAGGATGATTCATGAGTTTGGTAAGGGAGGTATAAAGGGGCAACACTCATTGGCATTTGGGAACTTAATTGCTTCTATTTGGACAAAATAATTAGAGAGTTTTGGCCTATGCAAATTTGAAAGAAACAATGCTTGAAAAATCATCATTAGTGCTCATAATAAATAGGCTTTGAAAGGCTGGGAATGCACGTCAAAAGCGTGTCATTTTTGCGTTCGCTAGAAGTCGTGAGAAAATAAAGTTTCCAAATGACCGGGCGTGTTCGCCAAAAGCAGGTTACTTTCGCATTCGCCAAGAAACAACTTGAATAAACATAAGAGCACAATCTAAGAAAAGCATTGTAGTGTTTGGAAAAATGATTTAGGCCAAAATTCAAATTTTCTTTGTGTTGATATTATGCAAGAGAATAACTTCGATGCTAGCAAGTGTTTTGACCTAGAGATACCGCCAAACTCAGGAATTTCATCACCAACCGTTTGAGTCCTTGAATAGCTTGCTTGGGTAAGTCTAGGTATCATTAACACTTGATCATCTTATGTGAAACTTTGCTACTATGTGCTAGGGATCTTCAATATGATTGAGCCATGGATGCATTTTGATCCGAGCTCTTAAGCGTGGATGCATTATGTGAATAGCTTAATATGTTCGATTTGTTCTGCTCGAGACGAGCAAAAGCTTAAGTGCGGGGGAGTTTGATAGGGCCAATAATGTGCATTTATTCCATTTAATTGTAGTGGATTTTCATGAGATTTTATTAGATAAAGAATATCTTTTCGCAATCTTATCCACATTTTGGTTTTATCAAGGTTTATTCAAAGAACATGAAGATTTACTATGTTTTGATGGAAAATCATGGCACATCGAGTAGAGCTATTTTGGAGGCCTGAACAGAGGAGTCACGAGAGTGGATCAGAGCCTAAAATGTTGGTCAAATGGTGCGTTATGATCACTCCACAGATAGCCATGAGTGATGGATTGATTTTGCTTTCAAGAAAAAAAAGGAAAAGTGGGCAGAAACTGAGTCACAAATGTGACTCACCATAACCACGTTATTGATTCGCCTCAAGGTAGCCAAAAGTTGGCCAAAAACTCTACCATGAACATGGTGTTTTGAACCACAAATGAAGGCCATTCATGACCCTCATTTAAGTAGTGAAATCTTAGCCGGAAGGTGAGTCAATAACGTGACTCACCATGACCACGAATGAGACTTGAGATTGGCCAAACGTGACTCAAGAATTTGAACCTTAAAATTGCAAAGAAGATGCACCCTATTAATGGCTCATCTTAACCACGACGTGACTCAGAATGTTGATGAAATTTCTTGGGCAGAAAGTGAGTCATGAACGTGACTCACACTCTGAAGGCTAAAGTGGAGCAAAATTAGAGCAACATTAGAGGCAAAAACCATGCCACGATCATGACTAATTTGAGTCACGAATGAGGGTCTGTATGTGTCAAACATGAGTCACTCTAAATTCCCCAAAATGCCCTTAAAATGAATAGGTTAAGTTAGGGCACTTCGGACATTTCGCAAGGGGCTGAAAGGAGGCTATAAAAGGAGTTGTATTAGGTTTAGAAGGGGACTTTTGGTTGGACATTTCTTGGAGGAAATGAGGGAGCTTTCAAGGGTTTTCTTTTCTTCTTTTACTAATGGTTATGTCTGGTTTATTTATCTTTTCTCTGTTTTTAGTTTTAGTCATGCTAGGCTAGACATTTTGTTGGGTTGTCCTAAGATGTAAAGAGAATCTATGGTTGGTTTACTTATTGGATTTGAGGATTATGCTTGAATGAAATGTCTTTTGCTAGAATGAACGTCTATTTGATTGGGTTTATCGATGAATGATAGTATAGATATTTTGTGATTGATTGCTTGAATTGTACATATTGGTTGCGACAAAAAGACCAATGTAATTAATTAAAGGCATGTGAATAATCCATAGTAGTGACGGGCTAGGGTTATATCTCGTTGTATCTTAATTAATCGAATGCTAGTTTAGGACATTTGATTGCAAAATTATCTTATCATTCAATTTTTATTAATCTTATCCCAAAATTGCAAAACTCGACGGATAAGAAGGCTAATCAAATGGTGTTAGCACTCAATTGGATAGAAATATACCAATTAATGTTAATGTGTTCGACGAAATGCCTATATGACTATTGCCTTGCCTAGTTTAGTGTATCACGAGTGTAGAACACTTGCTAGAGTTAAGGACGCAATTTTAAATAGTTCGAAAGATACTCTTAATTGAGGATTACACGAGAACACCTTCATTAACCTCAATCCAATTAGGGAACCAAATGTATGTCTATTGAAGTCTAGGAAGACCCAACTCTTTTACTTATTCTTTATAGTTTTTATTTTCTCTTGCATTTACTCTTTTAGTTCAATTCTCAACCATCAATCTATAATGTTTGCTGCTTTCTTTTTCTTTACTTTTAGCACCAAATCGGATTAGATACTGCGTTCCTGGAGAGATTCTATACCAGGAGGCATACTTACATGGTAAAATTGCATCGGCCTAGTACGCTTGCTAAACACCGGTAAGATATACTGATCTACTCGAGGAATATCGAAGAACAAAATGAACACGAAGAACACAATGAACATCTACAAATAGTATTGTAAACATTACGAGAAAAATAGTTGTATGTAAAACTTAGCAAGTGTGAGTTTTGGTTAGATCACATAGTCTTATCAGGACACGTGATATCAGGACAAGGAATATTGATAGATCCAAAGAAGAATGAAGCAGTAATAAATTGGACACCTTCTAAAACTCCTAATGAGGTATGTAGTTTCTTGATATGGAAGGTTACTATCATAGATTTGTGGAGGGATTTTCGATTATAACTACACTATTAGCATGACTATAGAGAAATAATGTTTATAACCAGTGGAGTAAACAATGTCAGTAAAGTTTTGATGAATTAAAATATCGACTAACCACAGCTTCAGTCCTTATGATTCCTTTGAGTACAGGATGATTCATCATTTACAGTGATGCTTCATATCAAGGGTTTGGATGTGTATTAATGCAAAATGGTTAAGTGGTAGCATATGCCTCTAAAAAACTCTGACCACATAGAACGAACTACCTAACACATGATTTAGAACTTACATCGATAGTATTCGCTCTTAAGATCTGGAGACATTATCTTTATGATGAGACATTTCAGATTTTTACATATCATAAAAGTCTAAAATACTTGATGACGCAAAAAGATTTAAATATGGGCCAGAGAAGATGGTTATAGTCATTAAAGCACTATGCTTGCATAATTGAATATCATCATGGAAAAGAAAATATGGTTGCTGATTCACTCAGTAGAATGTCAAGTGTTGCTATGTCTAGCTTACAATTAACACATATGACCGATTTGGTAGCCTTATAACGTTTGAATACAATGTTAGAATTAACTAACTAAGGAGTGTTAATAGCAACATTAATGGTTAGACCAAATGTTGTTAAGAAAGATATAAGCAACACAACAACAAGGTAAAGAGTGCATTAGGATAATTAAACCGATTAATCATGGTTTTGAGATTCCATTTTAGCTGTTCGATGATTTGTTGACGACGAGATCTAGAGTATGCGTACCAAACATTGAGGAGATTACACAGGAAATACTAGATGAAGCATATAATGCTCCATACACTATGCGTCTACGAATGACAAAAATGTACAATATTTTAAAACAACATTTCTAGTGGCCAAATATGAAAAGGATGTAGCCGAATTTGTATCTAAATATTTAGCATGTCAATAGGTAAAGGCTGAACATCAGGCACCTATTAGAAAAACTTCAACCATTATCGATACCAGTTGTGACGCCCAAAATTTAATTCTTACTTTATAAATTATTTTTATTTTACTTTCAAATAACAATTAAATCTTGAACATCAAAGTTGGAAAAATAGTTTTCCGAAAAATATCATACACATCCACACATATATAAAATTTTAAATACAGTCATCCTTCATAAATAAATCACACATTTAGTAAATTAAAATACATTTCCAAATACACAAAAATAAGGAGAGAGAGAATCTCGATACACAGTCCACCTTAGTCTGAGGCTGGAGTCAATAATCCGAGTCGGCGTACCTTTCGTTCCTAAAAATTTAACTTCCTGCCAATATTGAATATGGCAGGGTGTAACCGTGAGTTTTGAAACCCCGTAAATAACACATACCAAAATGGACAACTATCCTCACA
>CANYCX013441712.1:0-18727 GCA_948193385.1 Breynia disticha f. nivosa | reverse complement strand
AAGTTCATCTTGAACTGATAGACTCAACTCCCTACTCGCATCAAACTTCCTATTATCACATTCAACTTTTTCCTTACAAGCGTCATACTCAAATGTAATCAAGTACGAGCACACTCCTTTTCATTCCAATTCATTCCAATTCATTCCAATAAGAACGTACCTATTCATTCTCAAACCACGCTCGAATACTACACAATTCCCATATAGGTGGTTCGAACAATACTTGTGCAATGCATTCATAATACAATTATGCATATGTTGCACATGCATGCCGCACTTGCACCTAAACTAAGGTTTAACCTCAGGTTCCAATTTCCTTTGGTGTTCGAGTTTCAACTCGTAAATTTTTCCTTAGGGCTTTCTTACACCCATAAGTTTCAACACTTCTATATCACCCGCTTCTAGTAGTATGCCTTTAACACAATGCACTTTCATCCTCAATCCTAACATCAGCTCACTTCATAAACCTCTATTCATCGAGTACTTAAACGAGCACCCAAACATATTCTTATAATTCAACTTCCACTTTAACCACTAGTGTTTCATTCATAAGCTTTATTTAGCCAATTTATCCAATTCATATAATTTCCACTCTACACATTATACTATACATATACTTATCCCAATATCATAAGCAATCAAACTCATATATCTTTTATCTCTAAAAAATATATCTATCCTCACAATCCCCCATCTATCAGGTAATGCCATCCAAAGGTAGGTAAACAAGAGCATAGTTTACAATCACATGAGAAAGAAATGCAACAATATAGAACTTTTTTGAGAAATGCAAGAAATGTCCTACCTTTGGTCAAGAAAAACTATGCAGGACACCAAAGAATTCACTTCCTCATACCAAGTACAACCCTGGCACTGCCTTCAAGAGAAAGAAGGAGCGATAGCAACCTTGATAATCATACTTTATTATCAAATCCTCTTTTATACATTACATAGTCTCCCAATATCCCCAACAAATCTAACTTAATTTTACTTTTCACTCTCTCAATGTTTAGGCGATCACTAAGACTGTCAAGTTCATTCTTTTAATTGCACGTGGCTCAATCCACGCACCACTCAAGATAACTTTCCCAATTCCTGGGAAGGTACTCGTACACTCGCTAGTTACTTAGGTTTCCCCCAAGTCCTCAAGTTTCCATTTAGGCAATCCATGTGCCGCTCACAATTTTCACTCTTAACTGGTTCGGTCACATTATGATTATAAAATAGTTGCGTTCTCTGTGTTTCAAGCTCTCATTAACTCTCTATTACCGATAAGGTTTTCTCACCCAATCATAAAGTACAAGATAAACCACCCAACATACTGTATATCATCATAACATGAATAAGTATAATAATCTTACGAGAAATGCCATCAGAATTGGTCGCAACCTTATTCTGCGTCATAGCATCCACATGTGTCTGAGATGGGGCTACTGCCTGAGAAGCTCCCCCGTCACTGGTGATAACACCCCCAACCTGTTCATCTCTGTTGTGGCCCCTGTCGGCCCCACTAGTCCTTTAATTGTTTCCAACAGTCCTCTGTCCAGAGGCCTCTATCCTCTCATCTGCCCTTTTTGTGTAACAATGCCAGACACGGTGGTCTGGCTTGTTACAATAATAGTATACCGGGCGAGTATCCCACCCAAATGCGTACCTGCACTCTGGCCCCCAACAGTGGTGTACCCAGCATATTGCTTCCTTTTACCTCTGAACTCTCATCCCTGGTGGTTATTACCTTGGGTACTATCCCTACAGGATCTATAATCACATCCTCTGCCCCCTCTGGAAAAACAATTCCTTCTACTCTCTGATACAAGGGAGGGGTGTACTTGCTCCTAAACTCCCTCTTAAAGTCTTCCCATGTAAGGGTAAATGGGTCATTTTAGCTTCCAAGAACTGTCTCCCACCAATATCATGCATCCCTCTCTAGAATCAAGGTGGTGTACCTCAGTTTCTATTCTGGATTACATTGCATCTGATCAAGAATCCGCTTTGTATGCCAGAACTAATGCTCTGCTTCTGTTGCATCTGTGGTACCCCCAAATGACCTGACACCTTATCTACACAACTCTCCAAAGTTCCTATCCAAATTAATTCCCAATTGATCCCCTTTTTCTCTCATCACTATGTGCATCATTTTATAGAAATGAGCATAAGCAGGATCAAAAGGTGGAATAGCAGTGTCTGCCTGTTGCTCACCATGCCCTGGGGCGGATCCCTACCGCTACACAAACTCTCGAGACTCGATGGCATCGGGCAATACATGGTTGACTGGCTCCATCCTATAGAAATTACTATTTTCAAAACCTTAGTTTCACACACAAATATGCAATGAAAACATTTTTTCGGCACAGTCCGCAGGGAATCTAATCCCTACTCTGATACCACTAAATGTGAACCCCAAATTTAGAAAATTCATTTTCGAATAAATTTCAATTTTTGGCAACCATTTTTTTCATTTTAAAACACTTTAGTATGAGAGAGAAAACCATTAGGAATAAAGTTTACAAATCATTTCACAAAGACCAATGATGGCCATAGACGAAAGTAGCGTCTGAAATGTGGAAGCAATGGAAAACATTTAACATGCTATGTTTAGAAATAACATTTATACTAATGTATGTAAAGATTTACAATCATACACAGAAAACCAATTAGGAGCTCGACCTTCAGTATCACACCGCTTAACCTCACCGATGACATAGCCCTGTCACTAACACCTATCACTCTGCACATATTCAACAACAAAACAAAGGTGAGTATATAAAATACTCAATAAGTGACCCTAGTGTTGGTAAGCTGGTGCGCAGAATAACCTTCGGACAATACTGGTGTGGTCATAGAACACAAAGCCGCATTCGCGCCTAAATTCCTTAATGACTTGCTGTTGTCGTGTCACATACAATCTTTTAAGTGTTTTATGTGTTCAAGAATAAGAGTTCTTATCACATTATCCAATTTCATATTCTTCCATTGATATTCCCTCATAAACCATCATTTTCTAGTTAATACTAGAACTACGTCACATTAAGTTAACTTCTGAACTCATCTTTCGCTTAAACCAACACAATATTAATCTGTCAACAGCAAGGGAATGGCTTGGGGAACGACCACACAGGCCGTTCTTATGGCCGTTAGCCCCTTCTGGTTCAACACACAATTAGAACAGCTGGGAGAACGGTCTCCAGAGGCCGTTACCCGGCCCGTTGGAACCTGATACAACTAGAAAATTGCAACATTTTCACTCCAAAACCACACGCAATTCACGATCCAATTCACAAACACATACACTTAATCCAACCATGCATTCTTTTACTTTCAATCCATTCCTAAATTATTTTTGACAAACCAATTATCATCCTAGTTCCCATACTCATACATAATCAATTCAATCATATCAAAATCATGCCTTATAAATTTCACATTAAATAACAACACATCATAGAATCCATCGAGTTTTCTCATAATCCAACATTTACATCATTCACATGCTCATAATCATTCCACTCATCTCAAAATTTGGATTTCTACGTGTGGGAAGGGAGATTTTGTGGTCTAGGAATGTTAGGACTGAGTGTTTAGGGTTTGATAAGCAAGAGGGGTTGGGTATGTGAAGGAAGGTGCTTTTGTCTCTCTCCTCTCGTCCAAATGCGTCTATTTTTAAAGTCCCATAAGTGGGAACGACCTCTGAAACGGCATGGCCAGGCTGTTCGCCTGGTCGTTCCAGAGTAAGGCCAAAATTCCATTTTTTGCCAAGTTACAGGGGTGAACGACCATGGGAACGATTTTCCCTGGCCATTCCTATGGCCGTTCCAGGCCATTAATTTGCCAATTTCTCGTAGTTTTTTGCACGTTTTAAGTTATTTTTTTCGTCAAATTTTGGGGATATTTTCGTGGCGTTACAAATGTCCTACCCTTGGTCAAGAAAGATACGCAGGAAGCCAAAGAATCACTTCCTCATGCAAACAATAACTCTTGCACTACCTTCAAGAGAAAGGATGAGCGATATAAAACCTCAAGGGTTACACTTTAAAATTAAATCCTCAAATATATATCTTACAACAGTCTCCCCAATTTTATCCACATTGTGATTTTCCCACTCTTTCAATCTCTAATTTTACGTTGTTATGATTATTTGAGTCCTCACATGCTATCATTCACTCTCAATCATCATAGAAATTATAATTTTCTTATCTCCTCGATTTCCTACTTAGTTCACTTCAACTTCTCACCATTATGCTCTCTTCCTTCACTACTCTATTACCAATAAAGTCACTGATATTTGGTAAATTCCTTTTTTGTATACTCTCGATACATTACATAACTTTATCATCTTTATGCTACTTTCATTTCATTTTCCCCTAATGAAGCACTTAGTAGCATATTATTGTCAGTAGACCCATAATGTGCCACTATGAAGGCATTTGTACTCGTCTTTCTAAAACTTAGGTACATTATGAAACAAGAGACACCTCTTATTGGCTTATTTTATCTTTTAAATTATTTGTTTTGTCATTTTATCCATAATTTTATTGGCTAGCATGGGCTGTGCTAGGCAACACGACAATCATTTTGAAATTTCAGGAATAACGTGCATAGGCATAAGGTCGTGTACATTGACACGAGGGACATGCCGGTATACTGAAAGCTACAGTGTGTTGGCGCAAGGCCACTTTGGATGACACTTAGAACATGCCTAAACGCGGAAGTTCTAGTGGTCTGGCACGAGACTGTTGGACAACACGTAGGTCATGCCGAACTTTTGGATTCCGTAAATCATACTACCAACTCGTTCTTTATCCTCACAATTTTTCATACATTAACAAGTGCAGCAAGTTCATAATATTTACACTATAAAACACTACAAAAAATTTTTAACCAATCATTAAGTAACTAAAAATGCCTTTCAAACCAACAACACAATCCACATCAATCCTGCATTTCAGCAAACTCTCACATAACCTACAATTTTATTCATACACATTTAAATTTCATGGTCATAAGTACACAATGCAACGTGTGAGTATATGCATCCGTGAATGATATACTAGTCATACTACGCATCCGTGAATGCTATGCAAGTCATACAAATGCAATGCCCGATGGCTTTCTTTCATATGAGAGTTCTCTCTCTCAATTATTGGCAATTTCCCTTATTTTGGAGCTTTTGCTCGAGTGGGCAATATCCCTTTAATTTTGAGCTTTTGCTCTAATTGGCAATACCCCTTTAATTTTGAGCTTTCGCTCTAATTGGCAATACCCCTTTAAATTTGAGCTTTTTATCTAATTGGCAATACCCTTTTAATTTTGAGCCTTCGCTCTAATTGGCAATACCCCTTTAATTTTGAGCTTTTGCTCTAATTAGCAATACCCCTTTTCATGAACATGCAACAATGCTCATGGTATGTCCATATGATGTCCAACATCCTTCATTTCCAATCTCATTCACAATCTCACAATATTACATCCACATGGATGTCCAACATCCTTCATTTCATATTCACATATAAACATGATTTTACACCGTCACTTAATTTAAGCATTCCATGAATTCAATTTGAACATTTTAAAAAAGTTTCACACTCAAGCATGACTATATGCATGCGACATTCACCTTCCAACATCCAAACACTCAATTCCATGAACTTTTCAAGCAATAACCACAACCTTAATTCATCATCATTCACATTATAAGCCACTCCTTCTCAATAATAAAACTTTGCACCCATCAGTGTCATATCACAACTTTATATTATCCTTGTAATTTCCAACATAGACAATACATTTCTCTTACCACAAACAACCAATAATTTATTAGTCTTTTTTGTTTCTTTCACATACACAAATTATGGTTCATTCATTTAAACCATCTTACCCCACATGCAAGTCACAACATACATGTACAAAAACAATCATAACACTCAATTCATGTCAGATGTCGTAACTTCTTTTCCATACAAGTGACATTTAACTCAACAAATACCAGAATATCATCAATCATCATAGCAACACCCTCCAAACTCGTGATGACAAAATCATGTACCAAAAATGACATTGTTCTACTCAAATTATACATTTTGCTTCTAAGTTAATTTCCATCAAATAATTCATGAGAATAATCAAGTCATCATACCTCTAAACAACTATGATGAGGATTTCAAGAGGTCGGAGCATGACAATTTCCTTAACCCATTCTCGCTTTTCCAAACCCAATCATTATTTTAAAGCCAAAACATGCACATGACTTAAAAACAATGCATCTATCCTAAGGAAATCTAATTCTCACTCTAATACCACTAAATGTGACACCTAAATTTATAAAACTCATTTTTGAATAAATTAGAATTTTGGCAACCCATTTTTTTAAAATGCATTTCACCAAATAAAAATATCAATGCATTATATATATATATATATATATATATATATAAGCTTATACAAATCATCTTCAATTCAAAATCGTTCTTCCCAAATTCGTGCTTTGTCAACCTTGCTCGTGGAAATCCTCTCAGACCTGCACACAACACCACCAACAAACTAATGTGAGTAATTAAATACCCAGTAAGTATACCTATTACACTTACCAAGGTAGCTAATGCATAAGTACTCGTTGGTAAAGTGTGTTAGGTGTATTATCGACTAAAGGTAAGGAATTGTCCTACTGATTATTTACTTTAATAATTATTAATGTCTTATCAAGTTAAGGAATCATCATTCCTAAGTTGTATCTAACTTCCCATCTCATAATAATTCATCATCTCAGTCCTCTCCCATACAAATCCACAATCGACAGTTCTTTAACACGAGAATGGTCTGGAGAATGGCCAATGAATCTCATTCTCCATCTCATTCTGTCCATCTGAATCTCATTCTCCATCTCGTTCTGTCCATCTAAAACAATCTGAAGGAAGGGAATGGCTTGGCAAACAGTTTGAAAAAATCGTTCGCCAAGTCGTTCCACTTGTAGAGATTGGATAAAAGGACCAAACGACCATAATTTTTTAAACGATAGTGTTTGTCTATTTAATCTATTCACAATTGTGGACATATTTAGACTCAATATTTAATCATTTTTAATTTTTTTAAACGATAGTGTTTTTTGCAGCCCATAATTGTTCTTATGTATTATTTGACAAAGGAATCAGTGCATGGAGATCTCAAGTAGAATTTCATAGCTATGAATGATATGTTCGATGGTTTTATGAAGCTATGTACTTGATATACAACAATGCATCAGATTTATTCAAGAAGAATATGTTCTTAACAAATGATTTGACTGGTAAGTACATCAGGGGTCTTGAGTTAAAGTGTGCAAAACCTTGGTCTGTGGTAGATGATGTCCTCATTCCAGTGAACATAAGAAAGGAGCAATGACTACTTTTGCATGTTAATTTGGCTAAACGAACAATATTTATTTATGATTTTATTCGACATGATGTTGAAAATAAGGAGTTGGTAAAGGCACATTTTGTAATTTTACTGATTTACATTGACATATGTGATGAGTGGGGTTTAAAAAAAAAGAAGGGAAAATCCAAGGTAAAGACAAAGTTTGATGTTGTTCATGTTGATGGTTTGGCTAAACATGATATGAGGTTTGTGCTATTACTTTTTTGTGTCTGTTTATATCTAGTTATTTTTTTCTTTGGTTATTATTTTTTATTTTTTAATTAGATTATTTTATTGTGCATGGACTACAGAATTTTTATTATTGCATTTGTTGAGCATTTTTTGCAAAAGGAAAAGAAAAGATGCCTAACCCTTTTGAATTTTGATGTTGTGGGATATCAATCAAGGTTTTCATGTTTTAGTTATCATTATGGTTTAATTAAAACATTGGATGGATATGAGAGTGAAGTTGATGATGATTAGAGGTTTTGTACTTATTAAAATTTTAATTTCATAGTATCAAAGTGTCACATGTTTCTATTTTTATATTAAATTTTTTATTTTTATTAGAACAAATTGTTTATTCTATTATTTGGTATATCATTTTTTTATTTTGATCCTAAATAACTCTAATCATTACAAAAAATGTGTCAAAGCATGTATTATATTAGATCTAGTAATCATGTAGTTATTAATGTTACATAATAAGAATTTTTAATTAAAGATTAAAAATAAGTATAAATATAATAAGCATGTGTCTAAAAGAGTCAATGTAACTTAAAAGAAAAAAACATATTAAATAGTGTAATAATTTCTTTTATTATTTTAGGAAGTGAAAATAAATAATATTTACAAATGTGTCTATTTGGGTCTATCAACATGAAAATTATTTTTTTCTATGTGAAACATGTTATTTTTGAAACCTCTATGTGAAACATGTTAGTGTAAGCCCTAAGTCCAATACAGTTATCTTATATAAACTTGCTTATCATTAGATGGTAATGATAAAGATGACGCAAATACATTTAACCTATCTAAATTCTTGTGTATATAGGACAAATATAATGATCCAAGATATTAGTCTTATTCAATTATCGATGTAAGGTATTGGGTAATGAAACATGTGGATATAGAGTAATATCTAAACATCCCTAGTTGATCTTTGACAATGAAATTGCAATGAACTAAAACTAGTATGTTGATATGTGAGATGATTGTGTTTTACCAATCATGAAACATGGATGACATAAATACATTAAAGAGATGACTTATTTGATTGATCCGCTAAATGAGAATGTTACATGGTAGATAAAAGTCATGAATAATTCTCATAATGATTCTAACATTGGAATCCTTAGATTAAAAATCTTTATGAGTCTTAGTTGAATTCTTATATACTATGTTAAATGTGACATTTAACAAGGTTCCAAATAGGGTGTGATTAAGTATATTATAATCAGGCTAAAGTGACCATAAAGAAGTGAAGACTCTACCACTCTCAAAAGAGAGATGATATCACTTGCCACTTGATGTGTGACACTAAGTAGTGTGCAGCCACACTCAGATTATATTATAAGATCATATGTCTGAGATTGTTAGTTTTGCAGATGAGATCAAGCAAGTGACAATACATTACAAGGCTAAGTTTTTTCATGCATTATTTTGTCAGGATATCAAACTACAAGGGATCATATAAGAAATCGCAAGGTACAAAATTCATTTTTATTGAACTTCATTTATTTTTGTCATTAATAAACTTAAATAAACCTAATAATATTTAAGACTTTTATAAGTCAATACCAGGGATAGACGAGCCTACAAGATTGCACACTCGTTGTTTGGAACAAAAAGGATAAAACAGTAATTTTACCGTCGTGACACTTTTGAAAGAAAATGTTTCCAAAGTGTTAATATTATTTTTACTAAGTCGAGTATGTACAAATTATTATTTATAGACGTTGTGAATTTTTCTATGATTTAATTAAAATTAAATGCATAAGAAAAATTAAAATGACAACTTTAACACAAGGCATTATTCATATACATAAAGTTTTCTTAATTTGGACATGGTTGGATAAAATAAGTGGTTTTGTCATACTCCACATTTTTGGTGTCTTAAAGAGAGAGAAAATAATTTAATTTATCCTTAATTAATTCTTAATTGTTTTAAAAACTTATAATATAATTATAACTCATATTTAAAATATTTAAATTGGAATAAAATTAAAGAATTATAACCAAACTTAAACTCTAATATCTCGGTCTATAAATATAGATATTAACACACAATTAGGCTTGACTTTTGCATGGCTTGTTATTCTCTTAAAATTGACGCCAAACACATCTTCAGTTGAAAGAAGTGGACGACAACCAAATTGAGAGAAGGGGACGACAACAAAATTCCAAAGTGGATGGAAACTTCGTGATGGTGAATGGCTACATTACTTGGCAAGGTGGAATTGCAATTTCACTTGCAATTTGTGGACAACAACTCTTCACTAAAGGGTAATTTTCTTTGTTTGTTTGTTTAAAGCTAAATTAACATTGTTTATTTTATGTCTTATGACATAAAAATTGTTAACCCGAGTTTTATCTCACTTAAGAAGAGATAGAATTAATTTTTTTTTGCAGGTGTAAGTAAGAATAGAAGAGAGTCACCCAAGGCAGTGCATTACATGGGGCGTGTAACAGGCCACAACTTCCATATTGCTTGTGAAATTTTTTGAACGTTTCAAGAACATCAATATGGGGGTCGTGCTAGTCTAATAAGGAACCGTGCCTGTGGGATGTGTTTTACTAATACAGATCATGTTCAAGGTTGTGTCACATGTAAAATAGTGTACAAAGGTTTACAAACAGTGTATAAGTAAAAGCAAGATGAAAGAAAAATAAATAAGAAAGAAAGTTTCAAATGATAATATTTATATTTTAGATAAAGGATGCAGATAATGGAAAAATATTGCCGATATGATTATAGCTATATGTAGAGTAGGTGTTATAGAACATATTTGAAGATTATTAAATTTTTGTACCTTGAATGCATCTATTTTTTAGATGGAAGAAGCTCGCTGAAGCTATTGAGATTCCTCGCTTATGCAATTGACCCAATAATTTTTGTTATTTGATTTTTCACCTCGTAGTTGAAATATTTGATAAGTGCGTGATACACTAAGAAGTACCTAAAGACTTGTTTATCCTTAAAAACATCTCCAATGTGTATTTGAGGATGCACTTACAAGTCTAAAAATGTGGACATGTCGTGGTACTTACTGGATGAATTTTTGAATGAAGTTTCTTCATTGTTCAAAAGAGATATGTGTCTTGATGAACCCTGCGTGAGATTTGTTGTATATTCTTAAGTTCTTCCATATAAATGATGGGGGCATTGTTAAATAACTTCACCTTCTTTAGAGTTGTCTTTGTCATTATTGAATTTATTGTTGGAGTTTATTAAATCTTTATCCAATCTGTTGTCTCTATTTTCATAAATATGGTCTATTTATGTCATTTTCATTTTTTTTCTCTCTGGATATATGATGTTGTTCTTGGTCTTTATTTGTAGTTGTAATGCAAAGTGAGAACTTCTAAAATCTTGTTCTTTACGCTTAATCTTCTTGTAGAACTCCAAATTTATATCATTTTTATGGAGATTGCTAAAAGATTATTAGAACCTTGAACTTTATGGAAATTTTTTGTGTTCGATATGTTTATTCTAAAGTTTGCACAAATCTTCTCCACAATCGTGTCTAAATTGAAAGATGGATTTATATTCATACCACTACCACTGTAGTTCTAAAAATTTTCAACAGCATCCCATATTCCATCATACTAAGCAATACCTCGATCTCTTCTATTCTTTTGGTAAACGTTAAAAATGTGTGAATTTTATTCAGTTTAGATTTTTTGTGTTCATCATCTTATATGTTTCCTACTGAAAAATTTAAATAAAAATTATAAAATTTGTCCTTTTAATATTTCAAATGAGTCTGTTTTGGTTTAATATTATATATGTGCAAAAAGATTATGTTTGTGAATAAAAATAAAATTAATATATATTGCATTAACAAAAATAAAATATACATTTTAGTTATTTTTTACATTTATAAGTGTGTTTATATATGTTATTATTTTTTATGTAAAAATATATTTTAATAAAGAAATAATTTGTTCATTTTTTTTGTGTTATGACTAAAATGTGTCTCCATGTGTCAAAACCTCATTTTTAATTAAAAATAATTTTTTGTACCTATAAAATTACCACATTTTTATAATAAATAAAATGAAGATAAAACTTATTTATTTTATCCAAAATAGCTATATTGTAAATATTTTGATATTTTTTTAAGTTTGACGAAATATTTTATTGGTAGATTTACGAAGATATGGTGTTATGTATTTATTTTAAATTTAAATAAAATAAAAATAAAGGACACATTTTTTTATTTGTTGTTTTTTACTCATCAAAGCGTATTATTTTAGTTTTATAAATTTTTTAAGTTTTAAATGTATTGGAAAAACATACCTTTTTTTTCTAGTCATGAAATTTTACATTGTTTGCTTTGTTGATGTGATTATGATTTAACTGATCTTTTCCTTCTTTTATTCTTTTTTTTTCTTGTTGAATCTTTTTTTTTTATTTTTTTCTGCATTTTATATTCAGAGAATCATGATTTTAGAATAGTTTTTGTTGTTTGTTAGAAAAAAACTGCAGATTTTGAAATGAAGACACAATTATGGTTTTATTTTTTTTATTTGATATTAATTGAATGTCTTAATTGTAGGAATGATTACAGTAATAATTTTGAAATTTAAATTATTATTACAAAATTCAGTTATTAGCTTTATATGTTTTTAAAAGATTGAAAGATGCTAATTTTATTGATTCATATATTTAATATGTCATATTACTAAAAAACATGGGATGACATTCGTATGTATTGTGTTTAAAAAGGTGTCATATGGATTATTAATCTAAAAATATTTGGGCATAATCAAAGGCAGAGAAAGAATTGCAAGCTCCAACATATATTTTAATTAATTAAATTGTAATGCCCTCGAATTTAAGTCCCTAAATGATGGAAAAAACAAGCCTTAACAGTGCTAGGATGGATGGAGATCAAAGGAAGTGAGAGATAGAAGAAGACCGTTCAAGAAAATAAAAATGTGCAGAAACCCCATGAATAACGTACATTATTCATGTGAATAATGTACGTTATTTTGGAAATTTCTCCAGAATAACGTGGGTTTCATAACCTACGTTAATTTCTCTAAACCTACATTATTGGGCTCGGGATAGGTCATTAAAAGGGGGAAAAACAAACCCAAACGCAACCCTAAATTCCCAAAACCCCTCTTTAACCTAAAATCATCATCCCTACTCGGGAGAAAACCCCATCTAACCTAGCTTTCCTTAACTCACAACTGAAAACACAAAATCCCTCCATATTCCCCAGATCAAGAGGAGCTAGGGTTTGAAGAAAAACCCATTTTAAGGTAAGTTTCCACTCTAATACCAATGTGACATGAAAATCACGAATTTAGGGGGATAGATTAGGATGGAAGGAGGGTATTATTACCTTAGGGAAAACAAAAAGTTTCTGAGATGGTGTAGAGAGAAGAGATTAGGGTCTAGGAGGGAGCTAAAAGAGGAAAGAATGGAAGTTAGCATTTTTAGAGGAGAGGGGCAAAATGATTGGGTAGAAACTAAAGAGAAACACACAAATTATACTTATTAAGTATTAATTGAATGGATGTATTGAATAATCAATGTAGGAATTAGAGCCGTAGAGGAGCCAGAGCGACCGCTGGACAAACTCGCCTAGGTTTGGAGGTAAGAGTATGGTCGGCACTTACTTATCCATATCTAGTCTTTGCATGGTTAATTATGTTGGATTGAGTGTGTAATCTAATATGTAACCATGAATTAGGAATTGTATGTTATGAATTGCGATGTTTGGTGTGTGTGCTCACGTGTAAATGAGTGATTTCTGTTTGTGTGGAATGTTACGATGCTTTAATGTGTTTTCTTAATGTGATTAGTTATGGATACATTGAGTGAATGTGTTTTCTTGATTTGTATGCATGATGGATGTGGTTATGGTTCCCTAAGTATGGGTTGAAAATGTGTGAGAAAAATGAACGCAAGGCATGCCTAATGATATGTCTTATGAAATGCGTGCATTGACTTGTGAGTGAACTATAATGCCTTGAGGGTATAGTTGGATGGTTGACATGTGTGATGTAAATTATCACTTTAGTTGAATGATGATACTTGAGAGTGGGATAGTATGAATGTATGGATGTTAACATGATTATGTGTGTTATCATTGTGAGTCCAATTGAATGGAATTGAATTATGATGTGTGAGATGTGTGGAGTGTCTTAATGTGTGGAATTTGCGATAAATGTTTTGGATTGCCTTAAACAGATGCACTTTCATGGATTTAGCTTGTTTTTGCAAATATATTGTTGAATGTATATATTGTGTGCTTGAGTTATTGAATAAAGACTTGTGGAGCATGTGCATTCATGACATACATGAATGTGGCATACATGCATCGTAGAGTTGAGATAGAGACATGGAATTGAAAGGCCACACAATAATTGATTAAGAAAATGAAAATAGTGATTAATGTGTGTGTTGATCCTTGCTTGAACAACGTGAATGAAACTAGAAATGTGAGACTAGGTGATCCTAAGCACATATCATAGAGATTAGAGAGTGTCATGTGAGACTGGGTAATCCTAAGAGCATTGACGCTCGGTTGGTTAACTTACGTAATAATGACAATGCGAGACTGGGTATCCTAAGCACATGTGCCATGGCTGGAGGGTGTCATGTGAGACTGGATGTTCTTAGCACATCGGCACCAATTTGCACAGCGAAAAGATAGAAATGGTAATGCGAGACTAGGTAATCCTAAGCACATGTACCTCGAATGATAAAGTGTCATGTGAGACTGGGAAATCCTAAGCACATTGACATAGGTTGACCAACGAGAGAGAATGGGTAATGCGAGACTTGGTAATCCTAGCGCATATACCTCAAATGATAAGGTGTCATGTGAGACTGCAAAATGCTAAACACATCGACACCGATTGACCAACGAGAGAAAAGGGGACAATGTGAGTCTGAGTAATCCTAAACACATGTGCCTGGATAGAAAGGTGTCATACAAAACTGTTTAATCCTAAACGTATGAACACCAGTTGAACAACCAAGGGAAAGAGAGAGAGAGGATCCTTTATGAGAGAAAGCATGACATTACGAACAAAATGGAAAGAGCATGCCATGGTCATGTTACATATGCATTAAACATATTTGATGTTGATGTGAATGATTATGTATTATTACATGAGAATATGGAATGAGTTGTGAATGCCAATCATATTATGGTATTTTAAATGTATTACATGGATGTGTGATATATGATTAGTTGTTTGTGAATGTGAAATGTAAATTGTGAGAACTATGTTTACGTGCTAAATGTTAAAAGTGGATTTATTGTATGATATTGGAGTTGGGTTCATTGACATGTATGCGAATGTTATAGGTTGAGTTGTGGATACGTGCATTGTGACTTAAATGATCCATACGTGAGATACGAGTTGTATATGTAAATATGAAGTACAATTATATGTAGGAATCATGGTTTCATATAGAGGTGGTAGGATATGAGAGATAAGATGTTGTGCATGACAAAAGTGAATGTGTACATAAGTAAGTCTGAGTATGGTTGAATGTGTAGGTTGGATATTGGATGAGGTTTGTTTTGTAAGATTGTGAATAAAAAATGAGTTGTGATTTCTTGTGTTCACTGCTTGATGTTTGATGTGTTTCTAGTTGTGTATTGTATGAGCATAAGTAGGTGAGTTGAATGGTATGGAATACACTTGGTTTGATGTTAGTTCAGGTGAAAATTGGTTAAGTGTTGACTAGATTTGGAATGTGCAGTGTATGTGTTCTGATGCATAGTAATGTATGTTTACCTTGAAACTTAACCTATGTTACATGTATTAATGTACATTAATTGTACGGATAACCTATGTTTTTCTTGGCTGGAATTTTTGGGCATGAGCCATAAGAATAACGTACGTTACCTAGAGTATAAACATACATTAATATAGCCCAGAAGTGTATTTGACCTAGGAAACCTTACCCTAATACATCCTAGAGTTGGTACATGATCTGAGTCGAGTTAGGGACCTAAAATTTAACATGTGTGACCTAAATAACACCCAAGGAAAATTGAATTACATTCCCAGATGATGTACCCTAGAAAATAAGCAAACGACTAGAACACTCTGTGAGTATAGAGCAAGTATCTAACTAGTGAGATAAAGGCGAGAGTAAATGAATGAGTGTATTGGACATTATATGGATAGGTAAGTGACGAGAGGGAAATGCGCTTACTGTGTTTTTGTACTCATGTTTCTATGGTTGTGTTTGTATATTACAGACGAGGAGGCTACTGCATAGACCATTCATTATCTCTAAGCTATGTTTGGACTCTCTTGGGGACATTCGCTGCGAGGTCGGGGACTTCATCCACACATCTTTTTTTCTACAAACTTTATTTTGTAAACTTATGATTTTTCATTATTATTGATACCTGCTGTGTAGGACTTTTCCCCAAGGAACGATTCATTTTGTTTAGAGTTTTATAGAAATGATTCATGATTTCCTTTCATTTACTTTCAAATGGTATTTGCAGATTTCTGCATGTTAGTGTCATCATATAACACATGGGTTGAAATTTATCTTGTTAAAAAGAAAATATGGCCATAAAACTAAATAATATGATTAATACTTAAAGTAAAGTAGTCTTGAATTTTTAGCGTCACATAAATTCTCAAAAATATTAGGTGAGTACATTCAGATATAAAACAAGAAGATAATCTACATCTTGGATTAGGATATGGTCTTGAATTTCATAATAAAATCACCATTATCGCCTATCAATCCATTGCCAATATCCAAAATTCATCCAGAAAATAACTTCATTTGTTCCTTGTCACAAGTAGAATCTTTAGACTACAACCTCATTATTTGACACTCAAAGTACTTTACAAACACTTCACAAATAAGAAGAATTCAAAGTAGCATGAACTACATCTAGTCTTCTCCTTTTAAAAACTAGTAAAATTTGTCCAAAATCATCATTAGAGATGGCACGACCTTACCACCAAATGGTAATTTTATTTTTTTATTTTAAAACATCTGTAATTGTTCTGTCTGATTATCTATCTTTTGCTACAAAATTTTGCATATTTAATAATAAAAATGCTCTTTAAATGCATTTTCAACTTAAATTTGGTTTTGTTAAGTTCAGACGCTAAATTATTAGATGCTAGATAAGAAAATATATTAATATAATTTAAAATTTTGAAATTTATATTAAATTTTATTATAATAGTTGTGCATATACAAAGAAATTATACAATTTGACATTATTGCTGAAAATGTACATACACTATGAATTCGTCTAAAAAATTCTAAAATATAAAAAATTCAAATCTTACAGTTTTCAAGAACAAAAAGTAACAATTACGAACAAAAATAACGACAACAACAATAAAATGCAAACATTAAGTTTTGTTTATGAATTATCATGTCATACGTAGCGAAAAAACAAAAAATTTATGGCAAATACAATAAAGAAAACGTTTTAAGATCCATCCATGCAAAACTTAGCAAAACTAGTAACTAGTTTAGGGCTTTTACTTTGAAAGTTTGCCTCTTTTGATTTCAAAATGAGTTCTATAGTAACTACTATATAAAATTATGTTTATACAACCTTCAATCAACCAAAATCTCATAACCAAGAGGCTACACTTGAGTACCCTACTCTATGTTCTTACACACACAAATAGTCTTTTGCGAAAAGGTTGAGTGCTAGTTTGTTCTTCTTGAGAATTCAATTTTAAAATTGTGTTCATTAGACCCAAGATGTGTTCTTGGGTTATTAGGCAGCAAGGTAGATGACCAAGAATGAAAAAGAGGCAAAAGGAATGACTCTTTAAAACCCTACACGACTTAGGTTATAAAAGAGGAGGAGAGAGAGAAAAACCTTAATCCTATGCTTATCCACCTCCACCATTTTAGCCGATTATCCTAATTTGATTTGGATTCTGTAAGGCCAAAATTTTCTTAAATCCATTTTCAAATAAATAGGAATTTCGCACCATTTTTTTAAAATAAGTTATATAATGTAAATCAAAGTATTTAATATACCATGTCTTTCTTAAATGCGAAAGTTGGAAAAACATTTAGAATGGTAAGTAAATAAAACCATTTATAATTTAAACAATGCGGAAGCAAGAAAACAGATTACATGCCATTACAAAATTTTCATAAAGATAAAGTGCACATGCATGTAAATCCATACAGCCAAAATCCTAGGAGCTCGACCTTCAGTATCACACTGCTAGCCTTGCCGATCACGTCGTCCCGTCTCTGGTATCTTTTGATCTGCACATAATCCAGCAATGACAGGTGAGTATGTTTTATATACTCAGTAAGGCATCCTTTAACGTCTCTACATGTCGGGGTGCAGGGGAGACCTCGACCATTCTGGCATTATTCCCCCTCAAACAACAATGGCACCCTAAAGCCATTTCACATCACGCACTCAAGTGTTATTTGATTCATCTTTAGTGTTTAACTCGTCAAAGGAATCATCCTAAGTTATTAGTATACATTAGGTATAAATTTGGATGTAATTCAGTCATGTTTTTATGTTTACAGACTCAAAATAACGTATGCCAGGGTTATATTAACGTATGCCACCAGTAGGTAACGTATGCCAAGTTTTAGGTTTAACATACGTTATTCTAGGGTTCTGCCCATATGAATAACGTATGTTAACTCAAAATTAACGTATGCCAAATAAGTATTAACGTATGACGTATGCCACACTAGGATTAACGCCGAAGTATAATTGTTTGCATACGTTAATTCCATCAGAGTTTGCTATCTGAATTTTGCCTAAGTTTTATCAACCATACACTTAACCAATCCACTTAATACATCAATCCAAGGTATAAAACAACCATATAACATCAATATACATCCAAAACATTCCATTTAATCACTTAAACTTATGATTAAACACTTCACAATATGGATTCATCCAGAACATACACATCCATACAAACATCAATACACATCTCGTAACCACATAATTCACATAACTTATCTACATCAATCTTTCACATATACTACAATTCATATTCATATTTACATCATTGAACCATTCCATTTCATATTAAAATTTTGCATCATAAGTTCATATCACTTTTGCACATATAAGCAACCATGCCATTTGCATTCTAAAAT